>MNCI01034666.1:36978-75546 GCA_015680685.1 Gnetum montanum
AATAAATAAAAATTAAATAAATAATTAATTAAACTAAGTGAATTCTGCAATGATGAAGTAATCTCGATCTTTATTTTCGATCATGTACGTGTCCAAGTATGTCACATTCGAATAAAGGATGTCGTACAATTACAATCACCACACTGTGGGCATACACTGGAAAATAATTCTAACTCTAAGAAGGAAAAACTCCAAGAGTTTAGCTCAGGGACTAAAACCTAGATGCTAGAACAAGGAAAGCTACCTCTTATTTATAGAAATTGAGGCAGGCCACGATATTGCATATGTGATATCGCGGCTGATGTGATATCGCAGCCCATGCGATATCATAGCTGTGATATCATGATAGTGATATCACAGCCACTGGGATATCATGGAAGCAATATCACAGCCAGCAAATCATGACTCATCATACCCCCACGACTGAATGAAAACTCATCCTTGAGTTACAGAGAGAATAAGCCCCATTGATTACACAGTGGATAGGTATGGGATTATTGACTGACTAGAATGTATTCATGTCGTAGTGTGGAGTCAGAACAAAATTGAGACACAATACAAAAGAAAATCCTATGATTACAAAATTGGTGGAACTCATGTAGTTCCTAGTGGCGGTGCCTCCTCCATAAGTGTCTTTCCCTTTTCTTATACTCCAAGTCTTGGGATTTGATGGCATTGAAGTATGGCCTAGAGTTTCTCATCTTATAAGGCCTTGAGTGCCTTGGCATGTGTGTAAGTTTGTGCTTGTGCATAGAGGCATCCCAGTCAGCCTTCTCTTTTTCTCTTGTCACCCTTTTATTCTCTATCAACAATTTATTAAGTTGCTCAGTTCTGAAAGTGTCCAGCTAGTTCTGAGTAACCTTTGGCCCTGTATTCGAAAGGTTTAATACTTCCGAAATGGATTGAATAGGGAAATCAATAGTCACATGACAAATGTTAATTGTAGTGCCTTCTTTTCTTTTATTTTTTTTTGTTGTGCCAAAATTGGTACATTTCCCCTAAGTATTAGGCACTGCTTGTAGATAGGATAGGCCATAAGGGAGACCCTTTGAGGTGGTACCTAATAGCCTCAGGAGAAAACTCTGTGAAAGATTCAAAATTTAATTCCACAAACACCGCAGTGAATGTGGACCTTTTGTGGATATCCTGAACACAATCCTAGGGCAACATGAGATGTTGTCCCTGTTCAGGCGTAGCAGCAGCTCCTCCTTCTGCCTGCCTTGATTGTACAGTAGCAGGGTCTTCTTCGTGGATACTAAATGATTGTTCCTCCTACTCTACATGTTTTTTGGTAGGAACTTGTCCTTTACCTCTCCCAGGTCGTTTGATCGCACCTTGAGTAGGACCTTCCTGTTTTCTATGTTTTGGGGCCATCTACAATCACACGGGGCCAATCGTTAGTAAGGTTGTTGCCAAAGTTAGGTTATACCTTACTTCTTGCGTTAATAGATTTACTTTATTCCTGTGTGATGTTAACTATTGGAAGAACATGTCCCTGAAAGATTATAATGTTGAGTCCTTTTTGCTTAGGTGGTTTTCACATTTAATTTTCTGGTATAGCTAAGGGGATGAAATTGTTTTTGACACATTTTATTCTTAATTTTGCAACTAATTACCCTTAAATATGTCCTTTTAGTGATGATGAATTTCAAAAAATTTCAAAAAAATTTATGCGCTATTCGGCATGTGCCCCTCCCCCATGACTAAGTTGAACACTCCTGGTTCAAGTAGGTTTAGACGGAATGAAAATCGAAGTACTAGCAAGCAAGTTATGGATATGAAAGTAAGGGACACACAATCGAGAGAAATTTGAAAAAGTTCCCCTACGTGAAAAGTTGCAAATGATGTTGATTAGCATAGGGGGTCATGTATATATATTTTCATCGAAGTTAGGGCACTTAGAGAATGTACCAAATTTTTAAGAAGATTTTTTTATTGAAATTGACATTGTAAACTTAGGACATTGGGTGATTGGTAAGGGGTTCTAGGGTAATTCAACTAGTTTTGAAGGCATGAAAATTATGATGGTGTGGAATTTATCAATAAGGACCTCGGATGGTAGAGAAAAAGGCTATGTGATGATTCATAGGAACGTTAAATTGGAGGGATAGTAATAAGGGAAAGAATATTATGAACAATACACTAAGGGTAATAAATGGTGTGTTTGAGCTGTGTCATAAGTGAAAATTACAAAAGATTACATAAGTGGGTCCTTCCCAAAGTAGGTTTCAAGCTATAATGCCCTTGTGTAACCACACTTAAAGTGTCCGTGGGCACTAGAAGGGTTAGATGTAATCCACACTAATTCCACAAAACACACACATGTAAATATCACCAGAATGAGATGATAATTTTATGCTACACAAGACACAAGCTACAATTACATGAATAGTGAGATGAGACAAACTATAGAAAGGGATTGTAGAGAATGGGACATGAGATAACTAACCCAGGGCACAGTGAATCCTGCATGAAAAGCATGATTAAGGTGTCATTAACCCGTCGTTCCAAGATCAAGACCAAGTCCATTCCTCTAATTAGTGACATTGCATTGTTTCATCCCATGATGAGTAACTATGAGAGTACCATAACAACAAGGCATATGATCACTTGACATTTTATTCAAGGGAGGAGTGATTTTTTTTTTGTGGCACTTCCTCTTTTTTTTTTTGAATACTGAATCCAGAGAAGTCACCAACCTTTAGGCATGGATGCATGTCTTTCCAGTGGGACCCCCTAGAATAGCTTTGGATTTTTGAGTACCCTTTTGATTACTCTTACTCCCATTTTTCGTTAGATCTACAAGGATCTTAGTACAACCACGTTGCATGATAACTCCCACAAACGTCATCAACGAGAATCTGAAAGTCCCCTTAGTGTCACACCCTAATCATTTCCTATTGGTCCATCCTTCTTCACTCTAGGTACAATGAACAAAAAATTAATTTTAAGTTTTAAGAATGTCAAGAATGTCACTGTACCCTTGAATAGAACCTCTTATTTGTAGAATGGATGAGTGGGTGCAATGGGCTCACTGTCCAAATAATTGATCGTTCGAGACTCGATAACATAGAACACACCTCAACCAATGAGCCACATGAGTGTTTTATTCATAGATGATATTACTTATAAAAAACGTGAAAAGATAAAAAGATAAAACAAGAAATTGAAAAATGAAAAACTGGAAAATAAAAAGTGGTAAAATTAAAGAAAATGAAAAGTATTTAGGATGGGGGATATCCCTCATAGCTAAATGGTTGAGGATGGCAAGGATTAATAAATGATGATGGGGATCCTTGCATGTTGGTAATATTGGAACTTGGCTGTACTTACCCCATCGGGTTTCACACACCTGATTGTAGTAAGCATAGTGGGGCAATTTATGAGATGTGGTTCCTGGATAATGAGTTGACCCACTATGATATTTGGGATAGTTAGATGGTATGCAATGATCGGGATGTTGCCTTCCATGATTATGTTCATTGGGCTATATGGTTGTTGGAGTGTTAGTTGGTGGCCTTAATGAAGTGACATGAGGCGTTGGGTTCAAAGGTAAGGGTGCACCATAGTGTTGGACTTGTGCTAAGTTGGAGGGTGCAGTGGCCTTGGAATGATGTTGGCCCTTCTTACAGTCATGTTTAAATAAGGGACACTTTTGATGTGGAGGAGGCCTCTCTCTACTATTGGCAGTAGTAGTACAAGTTACGTTCATGGGTTGTTGCGGTGGTGCAGACACCTTAGGAACAGTTGGTGGCGATATAGAAGGAGGAAAAGTATGAGAATGCTGAAAATTAGGAGAAGTGTAAGGTACACAAGGTGGTGGTTGTGTTGAAAACATGGGTTGATAGTATTGTGGAGAATGGTAATGTGGTGAGATAGAGTATGTTGGCCCAGTTGGAGAAACAGGATGTTGAATGAGATAAGTGTTTAGATTCGGATAATAGGAGGGGTGTCTCCAGTTTAGGGGTGGTCTCCCCCATGATTGGGATTGTTTCCACTATGATTGAACATAGTATCTTTGTATGAACTCTGGATGTAGTGTGTTTCCCCAATGCTCATATAAGTGTAACAATATTGGGCATTGGCCCTTGGGGTGATTGTACATGTAGATGTTGCATTCATATGTATGATTGACAGTTGAGCACTTATTTCCTTCATCCCTTCTTTCCGATTGTCTAATTTTTTGTCCTACTTCTTGAGTTGTTAAAACTCTATCTCCAATGATATCAACACATTCTCCACACTTTTTATATGTCCATTCCAACATCTTATTGATCTTTTTTGTGACTTCTTCTAATGATTGTTGTATTGGCAAAGATGGTTCTTTCTCCTTATGATAGGTTGATTTCTCCTTTTTATGATCATGGACCTTTGTTAAGTTAAGATTTTGGTCCCATTGATGTTTTTCAACACTCTCCCATCTAGCCATTTCTCCTTCTTCTTTTGCTACCCACATAATAAGCTCTTGGACTTGATGGGTTCATAGTTCATATAGTTGACCTTGGGCATACATTCGTAAGGTCTCTCTTTTTTCATTATGTAGCCCATCAATGATGTGGTACATTAGCCTTTCCTCGGAGAACCCATGGTCTGGAAAGTTATTTAACAGTGCATAATATCTTTCTAAGGCCATGTCCAAGGGTTCATGTTGTGCTTGTTTCCACTCTTGGATTTGTTTCCTCAAGGTTGACACTCTTGCGTAGGTTTGATATCTCTCATTAAAGACTTCTACCATTGTTGGCCAATGTCGTATTGAATTTGGTTTTAACGATCTATACCATACTTTTGCTTGGCCAACAAGTGTCATAGGAAAGAGCTTGAGGTTTTGCCAACCATTATCAATGTTGTTCAACGTATAGGCATTGAAACATCATGAAAATTGCGAGTTAGCCTCAGGCAAAGATTCGCAATTCAGGCAAGGGCGCATGTCAGAATTCTAGAAGGGAGAATAAGACAGAGCAACACCAAGAGGCGCATAGCATCAAGTCTTCAACTTCCTACGCAGATTCCTAATCTTACTATGTTTTCTCTGTTTACGCTATACCGCACGATGTAGCGTAATGGCGCTTAGCGTGATTCTATTTAAACATAGTCCGGCATGAGAAGGCTAGTTACTTCGGCATAGGGAGAAGCTTGAGCAGCGTAATATGCGACTTCTCGTATATTTTGCTAAGTCTTTTGTTCAAGGCTAGGTTTACGCTCTGTTACGCACGACAGCGTAATGAGCTCCAAAACAATCAAAGGTAAAGTCTAAGAAAGTGCGGTTGCTCATCATATGCTCATCACGCAACGTAGCATATCACAGCATATTGTGTCGCCAAGCTAGACATCGTTTACGCTTCATTACGTGCGGCTACGTAAGCGAGCGTAAAACAGCTTGAATCTATTGTTTCCATGTTATGTTACGCTCGTGCACGCAACGCAGCGTGAATGAGCATAATATAACCCAAAGACAGTTGAAACACGCCCGACACGCATCTGTTCTTTACACGCACGATACGCAAATAAGCGTATTGTGCGTAGTCATGAAGTTTGACACAAAAATGGTCAGACTAATAGTACCCGAAACATTCGGGACATACGTCATCAGGGTTGCGCCTTTTCCACAGAGTGTCGCAGCCTATAAATACCTCAGTTGACAAAGATACAAGGGTTGGCAAATCAAAGAGGCAAAGGACATTTTTCTAAGCACAAGAGCACTTATCACTTTGAGCAGAGATAGAGAGAGCAGCACTTTGGCAATTGTTGACAGCATCACCTTCCGACAGAAAGAGATCACAGGTCGCTTTGAGCATCGGCAACACAACTTTCTTCATCAGTGATCATTGGCGATCCTAAACAGAAACTACCTAAGGCGGAAGAAGGAGATCCAAGATCGTGAGATCATCTTGCACGGTTCGCAGGCTCTATTGGTCAGAAACAGTTGATCGATAGACGTCGGAGCTTGACCTTCCTTACATCCCAGCTTTAGCCCACGAGGTAGATCGGACTTCCGTTTGGACAGTTTTCTTGTTGTTTTGTGCTTGCTTTACATCAAGTAATCGGAGTCTCCCCAGTGTAACGAGATATATAAAATATACATCTTTCAAGTCAAAGCGTAGACCTTGAGACTACGTGTTTCTCTTGTATTAGCCTCCTCTTATCGTGTTTAGCGTTGCAATCGTTACAATTCATCTACGTTGTTTTCCCCTCATTTTGTGTTTCTTCAAATCAGATCGTTGCACGAGACATTCATTATCTCCATCGGTTTACTGACTAGTAAGTCCCTGTCTGATTGACAAGACCGTTTAGGGCGCCATGGATTCATTTTTTCAGCATAGCCCTCACACGAATCTGTGGTTAAAACTCTGTACGCGGGATTTTGTTTGGTATTTTCCAGCTGCTGACGTTTTCCGTCATTACAGTTTTCTGGCGCTAGAAGGAGGGCCTAGGCTCCAATCCAAATATTTCGGGTAGCCCTGTTAGTGATCCATACCCTAAACCATAGACGTAATACCTCTAAGGAAGTTTGCAGCAAATCGTGTGGTGTAGATCGGTCACAAGGATGATTTATTTGGAATCCTACAGGGTAGAAAGCCTATTCGTGCTTTGTTGCCAACCATTTCTTAGATCCAATTATCAGTTGTCATTAATCTCATTACTCAATGGATTCCTTTTACATGACCACAACCGCCATGGTCCCTGTCGATTTGGGTGCCACATCTGTGAACCCTATCGCAGTCACCAGACCAGCTCCTGGTGCGACAGGATCTTAGGGGCCATTACGTCAATCATTGAGACTTCAGGGAAAAGAGCTCGTCTTCATGGTCATGACCCCTGAAGAATACAACTTTATATGTGTTAACATCTAGGTGAAGCTGGCTCTTAGCCGAGCCGAGGTCGAAGCGAAACAAAACTTTGAGGTGTTCCACCGAGAGGGCCATGATTTCAAGCTAACAACTTATGACATTATTCCCTTGACCGAACATCAACATGAACTCATCACACAATTGTTCATGGCCAAGAGTCAAGCTGCACAGGTTATGGTTGAACCCCAGAATGGGGAGGAGGAAGACGACGAATTGGCGGCCTAGTCGGAACATTCGTTCCATACTCTGAGCCCCCACACGTACGTAAACCCCCTGTTTCCCTTCAATAGAGAGGCCGCTCCTCTTGACTCAGCCATAACCACATAGATGCATGTCCCCATCATTCCACAAGCCACTGTGCAGCCATCTGGGCTGCAAGTGCAAGTGCCCCACAATAATATGGGGGCAGTCGCATCATCATGAGTTCTCAGCATTTCGGCGGTGGTCCCGACGACCACTACGCCCCATTTCATCCCTCAGATACCACCTCACACCATATCCCCAATGCGCCCGGCGTAGACCTTGTCATTTCTGCCCCCTCCAACTCAACAGATCACCACAGCCGTTCAGCCACAAGCTTATGTCCAACAGCCTCTCGCAAGTCAGTGGGCCAACCCTGCAGTGCAGCACAACCGATCTGCGTTGTATGGTGTGCAACCCTCCGTTGCACCCGCAACGCAAGTTCCATAGGTGGTCTTGCAGTATATCTATCCTTATCTTATGCAGTAGGCAGCGGCTAACCCCTCTTCGCAAACCGGTGGGTGGTGCTCTTCACAGGCCCCTCCACTTGTAGGGATCCCCGCCCCACAAGCAGCCAGCCAACCTCTCCCGTCGTTTTCGTTCCCTAGCGCCGCCCTCCCAGTCCAACCTCCTATGCCTTCTACATAGACACCCTCGCCAACAGGTCTGGACCAGGCCTTCTAGCTTATACAGACTCTCACCGAGGAGGTTCGATGCCTTAAAGCCGCTGGATCTGATACCATTCAAATCATAGACTTTTACCAGGATGATCTGATTAGTCCAGCGGTCCCTATGCTGTCGTTGCCGCCAGGGATGTCCCTACCTCATTTTACCAAGTACAATGGGGAGGGAGATTCCAATGCTCACTTGGTCACGTTTAGGTCTGAGTCCTTATTGCTGCGACAGTGGCCACACACCATCATCCGAGTCTTTGCAATGTCTCTAACAGGGAAAGCTTTGGATTGGTACCGAGCCCTCCCACGCTCTTCCATCTCAACCTTGGAAGAGCTGCTGACCTAATTTTTGACCCTCTTCAAATACAACTTGAAGCTGGAAGTCACATTGGATCAGCTTATGGGGGTGAAACAAGACCCACTCGAGCTCGTCCAAAAGTTCATACAGCGCTGGAATGCTACCTTGAATGAGATCCGCGAGCCGATCGCAGACTCACATCTGCTAGCCATATTCAAAGGAGCAGTCAACGACTTTATTAAGTCAAAGCTGTATTATGTTTCCCCCAACTCTCTACACTAGGCCTTCACTCAAAGTAGAAGCATCCAAGATGCTGCGGAGGCCAGCAAAGACCCGGTGTATGTGGCCTACAGGAACGCACACAACAAGAACAAAGACAAAGGTAAAGCAGTGACAACGACAGTAGCTGCGATGACTGAGGGTACAAAGACTAAGAACAAGAAGGCACCCACAGCGCCTCCTGAGACCACGGCTGGTGCCAGCACCAGCCAAGACACAACTGCCCCTGAAGGCCCCCCCAGCCTAAGCCAAAATTTGAGCGTAAAGATTGCTCAAAGTACACGGCATTACCTGTAAAGCATTCCGAACTGCTGAAACAACTGTTAGGGGTAGGGCACATTCAACCTAAGAAGGTGTCCGAGGAGGCTCTGAAGCCTCACAGACGTCATTGTGAACTGCTGAAGAACCCTTCTTTAGCCTTACCTAACGAACCACCAGTTCCGAGATCTTTCAGGTTAGACCGTTTCTGTGACTACCACCAGCTGTGTGGTCACGATATGGATTACTGCTGGGCGTTGAAGGACGACATTCAACGTATGCTGGACGATGGTTCACTCAAGTTAGACAGCGGCAACTCGACGCGTCCAGAAAATCAAATATTGCATGTATATAAGGACCCGTTGAACGCAAACAATGATCCTTATATGATCACTGTGGTGAGTACGGACAATGAGAGGAGGGAACCGCCAAAATAGCCTTTTGTTTTGTGTGTCCCTACCAGCTCACAAAGGGGACCAACCATTTCATCGATAGCCAGTCGGGTCTCGAGGCCGCCCTTTATCATACAGGCACCTTCTCGGATACACCCTCACTCACGCAGCGACCATCAAGCCGCGGCCTCATCCGCGCCCATGCCTAGGGTACCCTTCATTATCAGGGCACCAAAACCACAGGCTGCTCCTCTTACGCAGGGGTAGACCTCCAACCAAAAGCGTCAACCATCGCCTCCCAAACGAAAGGAAGAGGACACACCAGTTAACGCAACCAAAGACCATTCTATGCTCGACTTCCCTAAGCCTAGGCCCCTGGCCTCTGTGCCTTCGCCTGTACCTCAGGGGCAGGATAAAGGTGTGAAAACGCAACCATCTTCTCTTAGCAAGAAAAAGAACAGCCCCCCGACTAACACCGCTCTACCTCGGGAGATTCGTCTCTTGGGCCGAATGGAAGAGGACAAGGGGGATAAACAACCTAGTTGAGAGAAGGACCTCCTCGACGCATTTACGCAAGTTAAATAGGCTCTCAAACAAAAAAACACAACCCTGAGCCTTTATGACATGCTTATGACGTCCCGAGAGCACCGTGAGGCTATGGTTCGCATACTGATATCCATATCAGTGGATGAAAGCTTGCCAGCGGAGGAGGAAGTGATACATGCTGTCATGTTTCCTTCCAAAGCTGAGCAACCTATGCCTACCTCACTAACCTTCCACGACGAGTCTATCAAAGATGATCCTGAGAAAGGTCAGGTCACAACTGAGCTTATGTTCATCACCATCCGGGTCGGTCAATACCGGATCCAGAGAGTGCACATAGACGATGGCACAGCTACCAATGTCATTCCCTATTCTATCATGGATAGGTTGGGTCTGGTCAACCAGATCACGCCCACGATGACTTCTTGCGTAAAATCATTCAACGGGGCACGGGTTCAAGTTAAGGGGACGGTGCGTATTGAGTTTGTGACGGGAGATCAATTCCCAACAGAGGCCACTTTCTTAGTCGTGAAGGAGATGCCAGGGTTTAACCTGATCTTGGGGAGGTCGTGGTTAGCCCAGCTGAGGGCGGTTTCATCACCGATACACCAAGAGATACACCTTCCCTATGCTGGAGGGGAGGTTGTGATACGTGGTGACGAAATCACCCCCACGACTGTCAATAACATTGAAGAAGAACGGGGTTCAGAGACAGAAAGGATGGATGATCAAACCCGTCTCCAAACCCCTCAACAAACTGACAACAATGATGATGGTCTAGCTTGGGCCGACCTGCCATTTCCGAATGGCAGCGTAGAAGAGTCAAACCATAAGTCTCCTCGCCCTTACGCAATGCTCAACGTAAGGGCCATCAAGAGACAATTGCATATCAATGGTTGAACGATGGTCCTTGCATCTGTTATCATCTCTTAGCAGGTTATCATGGTTCATACTTAGCAGTTTTGTGTCATACATTTTCACGCTACATTCATTTCCGGAGTTTACGCTTGTCATTTTTTTATGTTATTCAATTTACTATACTCATACTATTTACGCTTTCTATATCACGCAGTTACTCTATGGCCGCAACGGCCTTAAACTAGTTACACAGAATTGTATACCATTATCATTTATGCGTATTACGCTTTGGCCCGCAATGGCCTTAAACTAGTTACGCAGGATTTCATACTATGACTATTCACGCTTGATTACGCAGGCATGGCCCGCAAAGGCCTTAAACTAGTCGCTAGTTTACGCAGAATCATATGACAGCCCGCGATGGCCTTAAACTAGCCACTACATTCTATTATCATAACTTAGGCGAAATTCTTAATAATTACATTCACGCTGTGCAGATAAAAGCATAAAAGCCAACAAAAAAAAGAGACAAAATAATTAACATTTGAAACATCCACCAGGTCTTATAACTAGTCTTTTCAGTCATTCGTAAAACAATACTTTACTTCACCATCAATAAAACTATGCGTAAACCACAATTACGCATTTTCTCTACTGCCACTGTCGCCAGTATCTCTTAGGTCCGGATCCAGCCCTAGTGGATCATCCTCCAGTGGGCCGTCATTCCTAGGAATTATTCTTTCACAAAGAATTTCCTCTTCATGAGGTCCTCGTTCCAGCACCGGTTCCACGGGAGGATGCTCTTCATCGCTGCGCTCCTCCTCTTCCTCTACTTCTTCTTTTGCTTCTACGGCTTCCTCTTCTAACTCCTCGGCTGGCTCGTCTTCTCTATCCTCTTCTGGCACCTAGATACAAAAGAAGAAAACATATTAGCAAGGCAAGCCTTGATGAAACAATTAGAGAATTTAGATTTAGTCATGCAGAAGCTTACTCGCGATGGCCCTGCTTCCGCAGCAAAGGGAAGCTTCTCCAGGCCAGCCCATAGGCACTTCATAATCTCTTCCTCCATTAGATTTGGCCACACATCTTCTCCCAAGGAAGCTCTAGCCTTCACTTTCCCTTTCTCCATGCTAGTCCAGCGGGGCGGATCAGGGAAGAACGTAGGAACTGTCCTTTGACCCCCAGGGAAAGTCATCTCCCTTTCCGAAGATGCACTTACAGTCACCTATTCTTCAAACTTCTTGAAGGCTTCAGATGCTCCAATGACATCCAGGAAGACTTCCAGGGATTGGGCTTTGACGGCAGAATCTTGATAAAGTTTGTGATAAGCAATGCTTTCTCGCTTGTATAGGTGTTTGTGGTCCTTCTCCTTCTGCCCCCACTCTCGCACACATGCACAATAATCCCTCCAATCCTGGCTTTTCTGAGCTAGGAGTTCTATCTGCATCCACTGCTCTACGAACGCCCAACTGGTCTGTACGCTGTTTTTGATGGCGGTCTAATAACGGGAGTAATCGACAACAGCGGTACGCCAGTCTTCATCCCCTGTCGCTTGCGCCTGTAGGAAGTCGCACCGTGATCTTAAGTCTCCGACCTCTTTAGTCAGAGACTCAACCCTCTGCTCCGACCTTTGCAGTCTTTTCCATAGATTTTCATTTACGTCCCTACTCTCCCAGAAGGAGCGTGTCGAGCATAGTGCACATTTATGCATTTCCTCATAAATGTGGCATGGCACGGCCGCCCCATCGGATGGTGGCTCCACTGTGTCCAAATCAATGGGCTCCGTGGGATCCCATCGGAGGCGAGCTCCTAACAGAAACAACCATCAAATGTTGGTGACACATTACCACTATGTAATATCACAAACTTACTACAACCATAACGTACCAGCTCCAGGTTCGACATGCTCCAGGCACTCAATCATGTCACTGACAACGCCTTCCATGAAGGCAAATTTGTCACGGAAGTCTCTCCACGCTTTGCTCATAGTGGCAGACATGGATACATCCTCTTCTCCTGTAGCGTAATCCAGTTAGAAATTCCATTTATTCACAGAATCCTGCAAACTTACTAACACACTCCTTACCTCTACCGGTGACAGTGGCAACTTCACCAACATTTTCCGCCTCCCTTTCCGCTTCACGCACTTGAGTCTGTGCGTCACTGGTTCCAGCAGCTGGGGCCTCCTCATGCACCAGGTTCTGTGCATGGCTCCTGCTAACAGCTGGGGCCTCTCCCTCAAAAAATGAGGCCCCTTCCCCATGACTTAGTACTACCGCCCCTATCTTAGGGGTCAGCTCTGCTATAATTTTTACTGGCCATATCACAACAGCTTAGTATATCATTCCAAACATTCCAAACAAAAATTGCATAATACAGTTCCGTCATGCTTACCAGGCGGAGGCTTACTCCGTTGAACTTTGATCGCCATAGTTCGGCCTACGCCACTCCCAGGCTCGGCAGAAGCCTCGGTTATATGAAGTCTTTTGCTCCGACTTGCAGGTTCCACGATTTCCTCCACCAGACGTTTTCCCCGTGAGGCATCGCCAGTGTACGTAGGCATTATTCGACCTATACTATTGGGGCCTCGCAACTGAGATGCCGCCAACCCCTTGGTTGTTATAGACAATGACTCCCCAATCCCTTCCGGTGGATCCTGCCCACGGGTAGTGCTGAGGATATGGGTAATCCAAGGTCTGGAGAGCTAGCCTCGATCGTGCTATACCCAGACCCCATTCCTTTGGACGACTAGAAACTCAGAAAAACGCCGAAGGCAAGCTATGAAGAAGGCGTAATGCACATTAAAATGAGACTCAAGCTTCTTGCGAAGTTTGATCATCTCGTTGCGCAGCCCCTTAGCGAAATAGCTTGCCCAATTGAATTGGGTCCCCTCTTCCAGAACCTCCCGCATAATACGGGTCTATTCTACAGAAAAGAATTTCCCTTGCGAGAGAGTCTTGGGGAAAGTCCGGGCCCGAAAAAGGGGATAAAGTGTCTTGGCAATGCCCATCTGGAATCTTTCGCAAGGAAACCCTTTAGTCTCCTTTGGGACCCTTACCCACTCTTTCAGCCACTCCTAGAAGTCGAGGCTCCTCTTCGCCTTCTCACTTACGGGAAGGCCGTCCGAGGGGACGCCAAATAGGTCCGTGAAGAGCTGAGCGTCAATATTAAAGCTCACGCGTACGTCATGTACGCACATGCAAAAACGCTCTGCCTTTTCATTGAAGGAGTTGACTAGGGTTAGCATTTCACTGGCGGGGACATCAGGAGTCACAGCTAAAAATAGATGCATTAGCCCTGCTGCTAGGATCTTGGTGGTCACCACGACTGGGGCCGCCGAGTGGCCGAGCCAGCACTGTGCGTCCTTGATGTCGCCGTAGCGGAAAAGGACGGTGCTTGCCTTGCGGCCGGAAATCATAAGGGTAATCTCCCGGGATTCCCTGACTGAACAAAATATAAGTCAAACTAAAACACTATTACACAACGTTCACAATTTACAACTATACTACTCAATAATCGACTATACAACAGCCTTACCAGGTCCGAATGGCAAGGGAAATGGCGGAAGGTTCCTCTGCACGTCCTCGATGGTAAGGGGCGGGTCTAAGGTCCAGTCATCGTGCAGCCACCCAAGTCTCTGGCAATTCTCAAAAGCCCCAGCATAACGGGTGGGGTACTCACGCATGTCAAAGCCAATCTGCCCTATAACACCAGCGCGCACATTGCTAGTTGAGGTAAATGCCATTATTGCCGTTTCGGCCCACGATAATGCATCTCCATTTCCAACTAACCTATTGTCATGAATAAAAAACCTGCACCATACAACATAGGCCTATCTTACATTTTTCACATAGGCTTCTCTTATATTTCACATCGATAACAGACATATAACAACAAAAAAAAAAAAAACAATATACAGTCAATAAAATTCGCTTACCCGCCTGCGTAGTACACCGTGCCTTGTGGGTTCTGGAAATAGTCGAGACATGGAGAGCCACGAATAGCATGTTATACGCATGATAACAACTGAACTGAGCCATTTCCCAGATCCAGTTTAAGCTCCTTAAGCCCTGGGCGCTAAGTTCTCAGTCTTCAGGACGACCCATATCAATGGCCTCGTCTGTCAAAAAGGCTAGAATCCCTTGTACAGAACCTGCCAGCAGGTGCTCTAAAAGAGCACCGGTGATGTCGCTAGACAAATCAGACCACACAATGATGCTGTAGTTGCGCAATAAGAACTGCAGAAACTCCAGCGCACCTCGTCGAAACCATATGGCCTTCCCTTGCAACCGCGTTTGTGGGGGAGGGACATTGGGGACGATGGGGTTTATACAACACAAACCCCCGACAATATCCAAGACAATCAGAACAGGTTTTAGTGTAACGCTGTACAGAAAACCCAATACATACATTAACGCCTACGTTTAAATTTGCATGACTAATACAGAAAACTTATAAACTACACCTAGTTATCTAGGCCAAAATCGCCCAAACCCTTGCAATAACGCAAGGTTCGTCTCGGAGAACGGCGGTAGATGCAACCCCATCCAACCCTTGCATTAACCCGAGGTCCACAATTTGAAATCCACATTCACGCAAAAAAATACCACGAAAAGTAGAAATTGAGAGAAACACAAGCATGTAAGCAATGACCTACCGGTTCAAAGGCGTAGGGTCACGAACATCGACCAGCACCTGCGAAACATGATCCAGATTTTCTTGCACCTCATCGATTTTGGCTAGTTTTGCATTCTTCCTTTTGATTTTTGGTGCCATTGTAACAGCTTCAGAAGTTTCACCGTTTAACACTTGCAAATCTTCGCAAAATCACACGCTCTAATCCTCTGCTCTTCCTCCTCTCGCTCAGTAACAGTTACGAATTCGAATTCACAACAGCCAACAGCCTGTCCTCATCAACAACTACTGACTTATATGTGAGGATCACCGACTTGATATCCGATTTCAGTGGGACTTTCCTAAAACGGAACCCAAAAATCAAGATATTAATGTGGCTAATATCGCACGCGCCACTGTCCGAAATGAGGTGGTAGTGCTGCCACTGTTATTACGATATCACCTGAGGATGTGCGTCTACATGCTTATCGCTTGACCTTCCCCTATACGAACAACGTGGCAGAGTACGAGGGGCTTCTTAGGGGATTACTAACTGCCAGTGAACACGATGTTTGACACCTGGTGATTAGAGGTGATTCGATGCTTGTCATAAATCAAATCATAGGAGTCTACGCCTACAAGGCTATACATTTGCAGCCCTACTGTGATAAGGCTAAAGATCTTCTGAGATGATTTGCGACCATCGATGTCCAGCACGTGCCATGCACGGACAACACACTGGCCGATGCACTGGCTACACTGGCTCTGAACGTACCTTCACATCTTTTTGACACCTGCCCTGCATTAATGACAGACTGTGTAGATCCCATCATTCAGATGGCGCAAATCTCTTCTCTTCTCGAGGAAAGCACGCCTGAATGGTATGACGACATTAAAACTTACCTTTTACAGGGCGAGCTACCGTCTGAATTGATACGCGCACAGAAAGATACGATCCGCAAGCGGGCTAAGCAATACATCATCATCGGAGACAACACTCTTTGTAGGCGCTCCTTTGATGGCGTGTTGCTTACTTGCGTTGACAAAAGCCAAGCGCAGCATATAGTTGGCGAAGTTCACGAAGGACTGTGTAGCGGCCACGTAGCACCACGGGTTATGGCCCTAAAAATCTATCGCTTAGGATACTACTGGCCGTGCATGGAGAAAGATTGCCTGACTAAGGTTAAGACTTGTGACACGTGTCAGCGTCACGTGAATCTCATACACGTGTCACCTACAGAATTACATACAATGCAGATAACATGGCCATTTCAACGATGGGGACTAGACATTATAGGCCCCATCACGCCGAAATCTTCCACAAGTCATAGCTTCATCATCACCGCCACTGAGTATTTTACGAAATGGGTAGAGGCTGTTCCCCTGTGAAAGATCACATCTCAGCAGATTTGCCATTTTATCCTGGACAATATAGTAACCAGATTTGGTCTCACGATGACTATCGTGACCGACAATGGGCCACAGTTTAGCAGCACAGAAACCAAATCCTTCTATGATAACCTGGGCATTAGACAATCTTTTTTCTCCCCTTATTACCCACAAGCAAATGGTCAAGCTGAAGCAATAAACAAAGTGATCATCAATCTGCTCAAGAAAATGATCGATGGCAACAAAAGGCAGTGGCACGAATAGATCCTCTATGTGCTATGGGCTTATCATACTATGTGTAGGACGGCTATGGGTAGTACGCCCTATAGCCTGGTTTACAGGTCTGAAGCAGTGCTGCCTCTCGAGTTGCAAATTCCTTCTCTGAGAATGGTCCTCTCCACGGTTATAAACGAGGCCCAACACACCGAGTCTCGAATCACGGATCTGGATTCAGGAGAAGAGAAGCGGATACAAGCTCTTGACATGATTGAAAGGTATCAAGACAAACAGAGACAGAAGCATCATCACAACCTTTAGCAACACCCGATCAAGAAAGGAGATCTAGTTCTCAAGGCCGTGCGCGAGCCAGTAGGCAAGTTCTCTGCAAACTAGGAGGGCCCTTTCTTGGTGCTTAACGCGTACAACAACGGAGCATTCAAATTAGTAGACGTCAATGGCAATGAATTACCAAACCTTGTAAATCATGTATATCTAAAGCGGTATTACATTTAGTAGCATCTACGATGTCAACAGCAGGTATGGCAACCATCATCCGCTACGACGCTAAACTGGCAACCATCGTCTGCTACGATGCTAAACTGGCAACCATCGTCCGCTACGACGCTAAACTGGCAACCATCGTCCGCTACGACGCTAAACTGGCAACCATCATCTGCTACGATGCTAAACTGGCAACCACCGTCCGCTACGACGTAAAACTGGCATTCCTTGCACGCGTCCGCCATGACGCTAAACTGGCACTGATCGTCCGCTACGATGCTAAGCTAGCAAGTTGTGACCGTCCGCTATGATGTAAAACTAGCAATGTTGTACAAGTCCTCCAAGATGAAAAACTGGCATCTTGTGCACGCGTCCATCACGACGCTAAACTGGCACTGGTTGTCGGCTATAACATAAAACTGGCACAGGTAAGTAGCCGTCTGCTGAGACATAAAACCAGTACAGCTCTGTCCTTGGGTCATGACATGAAACTAACATCCATAGCACGGTCTGCTGAGATCATAAATCAGACACGCCACCATCTGCTACGACATAAAACTAGCACTTCTCGGTCTGCCCGGACTTTAAACTGGGACCATGGTCTGCTAAGACTTAAAACCAGCAAGGACAATCTACCAGGACTTAAAACTGGAACTTACAGACGGCTGCCATGCAAATCAAGCGAGCGTGATCATTTCTATACAGCTGCATGACAAACGGGATGGGATACTGGGACAATCTCAGCGTTGCCACCCCACTGGCATCCTACTGATTCCTCGGACGAGCTGAGAGGCATCTTACTGATCCCTCGGAGATGCCATCACTGCTCCCATTGCAGTGGTGGTACCTCTGAGAGTTTACTCTCGCCAGCCAGAGCCCTAATGGAATCCTCATCGACAACAACCTCAAGGACCTATGTTGATCATCGCTATCAGATGCTGGCTTCGCAGATCCATCTAGCTGGTTCTTTGCCTAACCAGTTAGGTGCACTGTGTCTGATGTCTTTTGGCAAAGATATGCTAGGCCAATCATCAGGATTGGCGGCTCTGGCCTCATGCTACAGCTCCTTCTTCATGGCTCAATCGCTTTATCTCGCCTCAAACGGTACTGGTTTCAACAACTCCGCTAGCTCTCCACATGGGCAATGGTGTACTCTATTTTCTTTTGTGGTTGCAGGTTACTTACTTCGAGGGTGTGGTTCAAAGGTGCGTTCATCTGAGCGGTGAAGAACAACAGCGTTTTGAGATGGCTGCTCAGGTTTGCCCGACCACTTAGAACTGCATGTCTATACCTCTCATAATCCTACCCTTAGCTCTTATTTCATTTCATCCCCACCACCCGCTTCCCGTACGCAAAAGCTACATACGCAAGCATCCATTTTCTGCACTCGCACTAGCAGAGATATCGCAGAAGTGATGTGCCGTGCTCCTTTTGCAAGCATTCCTACTATAATAGGTGACAGAGAGATCTCAGGCTGATGCGCTACGCTCGTCTGAAAACATTCATGTTGACATAAATGTGCATACGTTTCTGTGCATCTAGTAAGCGTATTCCATACTCCTACCATCCTGACTTATTTTATGTCTTCCCCTAACCTGTTTCCTACTATGGCATTCTATCTCCCATTCCCTCCAGCTTTGCTCTTCCATGTTGATAGGGCNTAGTCCGGCATTAGAAGGCTAGTTACTTCGGCATAGGGAGAAGCTTGAGCAGCGTAATATGCGACTTCTCGTATATTTTGCTAAGTCTTTTGTTCAAGGCCAGGTTTACGCTCTATTACGCACGGCAGCTTAATGAGCTCCAAAACAGTCAAAGGCAAAGTCTAAGAAAGTGCGGTTGCTCATCATACGCTCATCACGCAACATAGCGTATCACAGCGTATTGCGTCATCAAGCTAGACATCGTTTACGCTTCATTACGTGCGGCTGCGTAAGTGAGCGTAAAACAGCTTGAATCTATTGTTTCCATGTTATGTTACGCTCGTACATGCAACGCAGCGTGAATGAGCATAATATAACCCAAAGACAGTTGAAACACGCCCGACACGCATCTGTTCTTTACACGCACAATACGCAAATAAGTGTATTGGGTGTAGTCATGAAGTTTGACACAAAAATGGTCAGACCAACAGTACCCGAAACATTCGGGACACACGTCATCAGGGTTGCACCTTTTCCATAGAGCGTCGCAGCCTATAAATACCCCAGTTGATAAAGATACAAGGGTTGGCAAATCAAAGAGGCAAAGGACATTTTTTTAAGCACAAGAGCACTTATCACTTTCAGCAGAGATAGAGAGAGCAACACTTTGGCAATTTTTGACAGCATCACCTTCCAACAAAAAGAGATCACAGGTCGCTTTGAGCATCGGCGACACAACTTTCTCCATCAGCGATCATTGGCGATCCTAAACAGAAACTACCTAAGGCGGAAGAATCAGATCCAAGATCGTGAGATCATCTTGCATGGTTCGCAGGCTCTATTGGTCAGAAATAGTTGATCGATAGACGTCGGAGCTTGACCTTCCTTGCATCCCAGCTTTGGCCCACGAGGTAGATCGGACTTCCGTTTGGACAGTTTTCTTGTTGTTTTGTGCTTGCTTTACATCAAGTAATCGGAGTCTCCCCAGTGTAATGAGATATATAAAATATACATCTTCAAATCAAAGCATAGACCTTGAGACTACGCGTTTCTCTTGTATTAGCCTCCTCTTATTGTGTTTAGCGTTGTAATCGTTACAATTCATGTACGTCATTTTCCCCTCATTTTTTGTTTCTTCGAGTCAGATCGTTCCACGAGACATTCATTATCTCCATCAGTTTACTAACTAGTAAGTCCCTGTTTGATCGACAAGACCGTTTAGGGCGCCGTGGATTCATTTTTTCAGCATAGCCCTCGCACGAATCTGTGGTTAAAACTGTGTACACGGGATTTTGTTTGGTATTTTCCAGCTGCCGACTTTTTCCGTCGTTACAGGCATCATAGAAGGCTTGTAAATGTTGATGTGGATCTAAGTCATAGCCTTCTGAAAAATGAGGGAAGTTGTTTAAATCGAGCCTAGGTGGATGACTCTCTTTATGATGCCTATGGGATATTCGAATAGCCTCTTGTGTTTGTGTTAGGCTTGTATTGGCTAGTGGGGGTTCATCGTAGTCAAGTAGGTTATGCCTTTGTGCGTTGGGACAATGTTGCCTTCGTTTATGTTTATAAGAAACCCCCATCTTAGATTGCGTACTCCAATCTTCATTGTCATATAATTCATCGGTTCTCCAATGAATTTCCTCACTAGGTATGGCATTATCGTGATCTTGTAGGAGAGGCATGGTTGTGAAATTGTGTGTAAATTTATATGTGACTTTTTATAATTATTTCTTCTTCCTAAGAGATATATTGTTAATTCCTATATAGTGACCTTGTATGATATAACTAATCTAGATAACTAGCACTGTCCTCGGCAACATCGCCAATGATGACTGGCGAGGTACCCCTAAACTCAACCATATGAATACAAGCGTTACACATGCGATTCGGTCGAACTCCACAGATGGACTAGTTGTGGAATCTAGATAGTTAGCCTTAGGTCATAGTTCACTGTCTTCCCACTTGGACTAGTATTATTTTTGTCACGTATGGTTTAGTCTAGAGTGAGGTGTATGATGGGTTTCTAACCTAATGCTAATCTTGAAGGTAATGGAAAGTAATATTAACTAAGCTAGGAGAGAAGGATGAGAGAACCTAAACTAGCCTAAGTGTGATGAGCATCCATTTCTTAATCATTCGTACACATCTTGGACCTCATGCACGACTACCACTGGGATTACCAAGTGCATGGCCTAGGTACGCTACTAGGTTATCAAGCAGTCACACTTAAATGCTTGTGATTAAGTCGTACTCATTTCATGTTACTAGGAGATAAGGGTGAGAGATATTAACTAAGAAAGTAGTAAATAATAAATAAATAAATAATTAATTAAACTAAGTGAATGCTGCAATGATGAAGTAATCTCAATTTTTATTTTCAGTCATGTGTGTGTCCAATTACATCATACTCAAATAAAGGATGTCGTACAATTACAATCACCACACTGCAGGCATACACTGGAAAATAATTCTAACTCTAAGAAGGGAAAACTACAAGAGTTTAGCTAACGGACTAAAAACTAGATGCTAGAACAAGGAAAGCTACCTCTTATTTATAGAAATTGAGGCAGGCCACGATATCGTGTACGTGATATCGCAGTTGATGCGATATCGCGGCTAATGTGATATCACAGCCAATGCGATATCATGGCTGTGAGATCATGATAGTGAGATCACAGCCACTGGGATATCATAGCAGTGATATCATAGCCAGCAAATTCATGACTCATCATACCCCCACGACTGAATGAAAACTTGTCCTCAAGTTACAGAGAGAACAAGCTCCATTGATTAAACAGTGGATAGGTATGGGATTATTGACTGACTAGAATGGATTCATGCCATAGTGTGGAGTCAAAAAAAATTGAGATACAATACAAAAGAAAATCCTATGATTACAAAATTGATGGAACTCATGTAGTTCCTGGTGGCAGTGGCTCCTCCATAAGTTTCTTTCCCTTTTCTTGTGCTCCAGGTCTTGGGATTTGATGGCGTTGAAGTATGGCCTAGAGTTTTTCCTCTTGTAAGGCCTTGAGTGCCTTGGTGTGCATGTAATTTTATGCTTGTTCCATAGAGGCATCCTAGTCAGCCTTCTATTTTTCTCCCACCAACCTTTTATTCTCTGTTAATAGTTTATTAAGTTGCTCAGTTCTGAAAGTGTCTAGCTGGTTTTCAGCAACTTTTGGCCCTATATTCGGAAGGTTTAATACTTTCAAAATGGCTTGAACAAAGAAATCAATAGTCACACCACAAATGTTAACCGTGGTGCCTTCTTTTCTTTTGTTTTTTTTCTATTGTGCCAAAATTGGTACATTTCCCCTAAGTACCAGGCACCACCCACAGAGAGGATAGGCCATAAGGGAGACCCTTTGAGGTGGTCCCTAACAACCTCAGGAGAAAACTCTATGAAAGATTCAAAATTTAATTCCACGAACACTGTAGTGAATGTGGACCTTTTTTGGATAGCTTGAACACAATCCTGGGGCAACGTGAGATGTTGTCCCTGTTCAGGCGCAGCAGCAGCTCCTCCTTCTGCCTACCTTGATTGTACAGTAGTAGGGTCTTCTTGGTGGATACTAAATGATTTTTCCTCCTACTCTGCATGTTTTTTGGTATGAACTTGTCCTTTACCTCTCTCAAGTCATTTGATCACACCTTGAGCAGGACCTTCCTGTTGTTTGTGTTTTGGGGCCATCTACAATCACATGGGGTCAATCATTAGTAAGGTTGTTGCCAAAGTTAGGTTATACCTTACTTCTTGCCTTAATAGATTTACTTTATTCCTATGTGATGTTAACTATTGGAAGAACATGTCCCTGAAAGATTATAATGTTGAGTCCTTTTTGCTTAGGTGGTTTCCACATTTAATTTTCTGGTATAGCTAAGGGGATGAAATTGTTTTTGACACATTTTATTCTTAATTTTGCAACTAATTACCCTTAAAGATGTCCTTTTAGTGATGATGAATTTCAAAAAATTTCAAAAAATTTCAAAAAAATTTATGCACTATTCGGCATGTGCCCCTCCCCCACGACTAAGTTGAACACTCTAGGTTCAAGTAGGTTCAAACGGAATGAAAATTGAAGTACCAGCNCCCTCGGATGTTAGAGAAAAAGGCTATGTGATGATTCATAGGAAGGTTGAATCGGAGGGATAGTAATAAGGGAAAGAATATTATGAACAATATACTGAGGGTAATAAATGGTGTGTTTGAGCTATGTCATAAGTGAAAATTACAAAAGATTACACAAGTGGGTCCTCCCCAAAGTAGTTTTCAAGCTATAATGCCCTTGTGTAACCACACTTAAAGTGTCTGTGGGCACTAGAAGGGTTAGATGTAATCTGCACTAGTTCCACAAAACACACACATGTAAATATCACCGGAATGAGATGAGAATTCTACGCTACATGGGACATCTTAGGGGAGCTTTTGATAATTACTCCATGCATATATTTTGGAATCCCTAGTGCAGTGACATATATTTGTACCTAAATGTAGGAGGATACAGACATCCTATTGTAGATTATCTTGCAAGGGCCTCATGGGTGCTCTTTCTATCTGATATTTTATGAAAACTTCTTGAGTATCCATAGGATCTATGTTGAGTGGGGGCATATATCAATCCAATGCCCATATAATACATAGGCTATTAAACTGATGTAAGATAGGGAGAAGAAAGGAGTTCCACCTTGGTAAAAAACTAGCCTAGACATCGTAATTGTTGAAAGAGCCCTTATGGTTAGGCACACCAACAATGGTAGAAAATAAGAGCTAGAACAATCTTCATAGGCTACAAATTTAGTATAATGAGGGTTGGTGGACATATCAAGATTATAGGTGGGGCATATGGCCTACTTTTAGCAAGTCATAGGGAATGATAAAGAAAAAGCCAAGGCTGATGACTTAGAGGGCTAGTAGTTGGTCACTTGGAAAAAGTAGAATTTAGGTGCTATAAGAGGGTAGCAAAGATAAACCTAGTTAGATGCAAAATAGGCTGATGAAAAGGCATGAAAATGTTTGCAAAAGTTAGAGTGCTAGAGTTCATTCACCTTTTAGATGCACTTAGAAAGTAATGGCAAAAAACTCTTACTCTTGGTTGGTCTACAAAGGAAAAGGCCAAGTTGGATGTCAAGTATGGAAGATTAAGGAAAGAAAATTGTTCATGATATTATTGATTGATGACAAGAAATGCTAGATTTTTTATTTAGGAACAATCCTAGCAAAGAAGACGAGGTATCTTTAGTGTTGGTAATAAATTCATTGACAAAACAAGATATGATAGTGGATAACATCACCTAGATGCTTTCAATAACATGATTATTTATCTTGGAATTTTGCTAGTCCCTAGGTACCAAAGAAAACCTAGCTTTCTAAAACAATGTTGCAAATTTTTTTTTTGGATGTTACCCTTCTTTAGAAGACAAAACTGAAATATTTTTATGGGATTGCTAGCCTAGCTAGATAGGATCTAAGGTCCTCGCTTGAGGTTTTAGTGGAGAATTGGTCTATCTTTTATGAAATAATCTAAATTTTTAGGGTATGATTTTTTCTCCTAATATGGTTGGTATCATGAGGGAAGGATTAAAAATTTTGAATGTCTATGGTACTATTATTAGCTCCTAGAAAGAGGAGTTCAAAAGGAGGGTATTGAAGCTTGGAGCTAAGAAGAATTGAATTATTGGTGAAGATTGAAATTTCACAAGATGATAAGAGGAAAGGTCTAGTTCATTGACTAAGAAGATGATTCTTCATTAGCAGACATAATTTCTTTCATGAGGATAGAGGTTAATAATTCAACTAGTGCTTCTTTATGAGTAGGGAAGATCATGAATAAGTCATACATGTTTAGCAATGTGTTCTTTTATTTCAGATAGAACTTAACCTACTCCATTTCTGTGAGGATGTATTTTTCATTGGTATGTAATTTTTGTAGCTTTCATGGCCTTAAATTTATCCATTTTTCCTAAGATCTTTAGCTCATATTCTAACATGTATTACTTGGGCCCCTTACTCATATATGATTTATGGTCCTCTTTCATTTGACTAGTTGATGCATGTTGAATAGTAAAGTTCATGGGTATGGCTAATATCAGTGTAGGCTTTGGTGGGCTAACTTACTTTCAAACCTTTTATTTTTTGTTACTTTTGGTGGGCTTAGATAGTGGCTAAGCAATGGGTTAATTTTACCACTATTGTGATGGTGATTTCTTGCTTGTTGATGAGGATAATATTGATGTATTGGCCATAACAGGCTAGCTCTAGTCACTGGTTGCTAGGGGTTTAGTTGTTGATGGTGGAGGAACCTTAATAACAAATGGTTCCTTGGGAGTTGTTGGTGGTTATTATCTTATAATAAAAGATGTCCTTGCACTAGATGATGATAAATTTTTATAATCATGAGGAGGTACCTTAACCACAAACAATTCCCTTGTAGGTTTAGGTTTATTAGGAATGATAAAGATGGAAATTATATAAGGGTTTTTGTTAGCATTAAAGGGATCCTTGTACACATGCATAGGTTGGGTTTAGAGCCTTATAGGGTTGGATGCATCTATAACAAAATATACACTATCAATCATCTTCTGAAGATCATCCTTGAAGGCTAAAAAAAGGTTAGTATTATGACTAGGAAGTTGGTGATAGTGGAAAAAGCTATTAAGATGGAAATATTTTTCTATTTAGGGATAATCCTTGGTGACTATAGTTGGATCTCTTATAATTTCATAGAGAAAATTTTGTCTCTTATAAGCATTTTTAGATAGTAGCTTATGTTGAATGCAGTTGTTATTAAGAAACTAGTTAAGAAGCTTAGAAGGTTTCATTGGTAGTTTGGTGTAGTCGGACCTATCCTTATGCTTGAAGTTAGGTTCTAGCTACTTTGGAGAATTTGAAGTAAACAATGGAGATGAAGTAAAAGATGTATTATATTATGGTGATGGATTTTATTCTTCTGTGGATATAGTTTCTTGTGGTTGCTTATTCTTATCCTATCCCTTATTGTATGCTAATTTTTATAAGCCACATAGGTTAGATCGTTTCTAGTTTTAGTAGCCTCCTTGATGTTCTTTAATTTGGGAAAAGGCCTAACTTAATAACAAAGGATCTAAGTAGTAATCCTTTGACTTAATAAATTCATTAACTACTCTGTTGAAGATGTCTAGTAGATGAATTTCAAAGATGGATTCAGGGATCTCATTTAATGTTACATATCATATTTGAATAAATGTTTGTACTAGTTAAAGAGACCCCTATCTCATCTTCATGAGTTGATCTAATGTTGTATCTAGCATTAAGTTACACTTAAAATGATTATTGAATTGGGTGATTAAATCACTAAGTGAGAATATGAAGCCACATGGAAACTTCCTATATGTGACATCCCATCCCTAAATGTCATGGAAAATGTCAAAAATATGATATATTAGATATTATGTGTATGAAGAAAATATGCCAAATGCGAAATATATGTGATATTCAACACTATGCATAAAGGAAAAAATTAGAAAAAAATCCAGAAAGAGAAAGAAAAGAATGCTTTATTGATATGGAATAGCATATTTGAATCATGCTCTGAGAGTGTTCCTTGGGGTTTTCTTCCTTTGGCATCCATCCCTTACAAGCAATCAAGCATTACCACCACGGTTAGGCCTATAACCTAGATAGAAGGGATGGCTAGTCCACTTCCTATCCCACTTCACTTGGCTCCTTTGACTTGCTTGTACTAGCTCTGCCACTCCATGCTAGCATGACCTCTAAGCCCAAGTATAAATTCCTTAGGTCAAACCCCCAAAGGTTACCTCAAGAGTCAAGTCTATTATTACAATACACCCTTTCAGGTATCAATTACAATTTCCCTTTTGGGTCTTGTTATGATAACAATAACACTTGTTATGAAGAGACACCATCTTTGTTTATGTAGTAGCATCATTTGGGAATGGAGACATGACAATTTACCCTCAGGTTTCATCTGTTCTTGAATGAGTCCACGTTCACTGTCTTTTTCTAGGTCTAATGCTTTCTTTCACGATCTTGTGCACCAATAATTTGATTTCCCCTTTGAACTTGAAGTTGTTTCTTACTTATTCTACAAATAAGATATATGTGAGAATAATTATATGGAAAATTAAATATTACTTTCTTGATACTTAATTTATTTTCTAAGATAATGAAAAAAGGTGAATTAAAGAATTATCAATCACTAATCACTAGTCCTAACTAGGATCACACAAAGTATAACTTGGATCTAGTTACCCAAGTGAAGGCAGGACAAATTCTTTATTCCAAATTTTTATTATCTTAGATATTTTACTTATCTAATTGAAATATATATTAAACAATGAATGAAATAATAAGATCATCAATAAAAGTAAGGATGAGATACTTCCTACTCTTGATTAGCCTTATGAACTAATGGAAGTAATTGTAATTATGCCATAAGTGATATGTGATCAGATGGTCTTGTTTGGGATGACAAGGCTTGATCTTGATTCTTCACAACTTTTGCTTTAGAAATTAACTCTAGTGACTTGGTAACTTTGAAGATTGGACATTGTATCAAATATAATCTAGGGTCTCAATGAAGAATGTTGTTGACTTGTTGACTCATCCTCATTAATCATTGTAGAGTAATCAGTAAACTATGGTTTTTGATGAGTACTATCCATCAACTTCATATGTTTCTAAATTATATAATTTGATTTATCTCTTGAGGATTCAAAGTACGCAGAATATGCACTAACCAATGGAATTTCATGCTGAATTGATGCAAACATCTTCTTCAAATTAGGTTTGTCTTCCAAGGATTCCTTTACATATCCATATTTTAAAAATTGATAGACACCACTTTCATGTTTTGTATTAAAGTTAACACAAGGAATAAATGGAATTGGATTAGTATAACTTAGGAATAACTTATTTTTCAAACTTTCTTCTATTTTCTTGATCAAGTATGCTCCTTGACATAGTCTAACATTTGAACATGTTGGTTTGGCAATTAAATGTGTGTTAACCACACATACATATTTTCCTGATAGATGGCTTTTTAGAATCATTGCCAAGCCTATGTGATTTTTTTGAAATCTTGATTGTTCTTTCTTTTCCATGTTTTGAATTTTTGGAATTTTAAAAAGCATATTTTCTAAATTCCATTCAAATCTTTGTACTAATTCAAACCTGGTTTCTCTATAAACGATCGTGCAACCATCCATATTGTGATTTTTGTAGTAGGGTAATCTGTATGGCTTAAAAGAAGAACTTCCACAAGAACCTTTCTACTTATAAATACCTATGTATCCCATCTTTTCCAAGTTTGGTTGGAATTGGTAAAGAAACTCCCATGGTAGGACTTCTTGTAGGCATAAAACATCAACATCCAAATCTTATAATTCTACAAAAATGTGTGGATTCAATATTCATGCCAATCTAAAGCCCATGGTGGACATAACAAATGTTGTTTCTCACTTGCTAAAGATCTTGCAAGCACATTATATGTTGCAACTTTCACTTTTATTCTTATATTCTCCTATGATTCATTTCTCTTCATGGGTATCATACATTTTGTGGAGATGATATTTTAAATCTCCATGTTGTTTTTCCATATGAATGATTACAAAATGAATTAATATAGTTCTTTCTAATCATTGAAAACTATTTTGTTTCATCAATTGATAATCAATTGATACTGATACATTCTTCAACTAATTTTAGTAATATTTAACTACATTATCTAATTTTAATAATATTAAGCACATTATATAATTCTTAATAGCCTTTCTACCCTCCTTAAGATAATTACTCCAACAATGTAACTAATGACATGCCATAGTGATTTTAAGATTACAATCAAATATTTAAGCACTAAATCTTAAGGTCTTAAAAAGTTAAATTCATAAAATAAAATTTTTGATTTCATTGAATTATCAAGTACCTGGATGATAAATCTAACCTCACCATTGAGTTCAGAAGGATGAAAAATGTTGGAAATGATTATTCATATCTTGAAAAAGGATATTGTATGCTTAAGATTTTGCTAAAATTAAACTTTTGAGGGTATTCAGTTACTATATTAGGCAATGGGAAAAAACTAATTTTTGGGCTTACTTGGGTTGGATTTGACTTCACCATTGTGTCTAGAAGGTTGAAAATGATAATAAATGACTCTTTTTTTTTTTTTCAAAAGAGGTTTTCAAAATCAAAAGTTATGGCTTATGGAGTCTCAAACCTTTGGCATGAAATGGGAGATTTTTTGAGAAGTCAGCCATTCCAATTCTTCTTTAGAGTGAGAGTGCTTAATTATAGAATTTTTATCTTACATGTTGCCAATACATCAGATTTTATATTTGAAATTTCTTTGGGACATTTTTAATTTAAACTAATTTTCGATGATGGAAATTTGAAGTTTTTACCAATTGACGAAAATTTCAATTTTTTTGTCAATTGACGAGTAATTCAAAGTTTTTGTGAGACGATGGATAATTTGTTGTTTCATCCCAATAGTAGTGACAATGGTGGTGGTGCATCGATAGTGGCCTAGGTGGTTGTTGGGTGACATCGGTAGCCAAGTTGGGCATGTTGATGAGGGTAGTGGTGGGCGAGGAGGTGTACGTTGGTGGTAGTGATGAGGCATTTTCGACAAGGAAGCGGCTATGCTAGGTGGCATGGCCTAGGCCTATGTAGCCCCTTTTCATGGCTCATGTGGCTCTTACCAGGGCTTGCATGGCCCATCCTTAATCTTACATGGTCCTTTTGAGGATCCATGTGGCTTGTTACAGGACTCACGCAGCCATCTGTAGGGCTACATGACCTTTGTTAGCACGTGCACCTTGTACAAGGATTTCTTTTTTTTTTTTTTCATTTGACACATGCTACACTAGGGATTTTCTATCACTAGAGGGGGAAGGTGATGATTAGCAGTAAGAGAGGTGATGATCGACAACATGGGAGGTAATGATCTACAGTAAGGGAGGTCAATGATCTATAGCATGGGAGGCGATGATCTATGGTAGGGAAGGCGATGATCAATGGCATGGAAGGTGATGATCCACGAGATGGAAGGTAATGATTTGTAACATGGGAGATGATGATCAATGACATGAGAGGAAATGATCCACAACATCATTGGTGTTTGTAGAGCACTGTAATGAGTCAAAAAATATGGCAAAAAATTTAGAGGTAGTGAATAAAGAAGTGGAAAGGGTTTCTATGGTTTAAAAAATAGGTGACAGGAAGGAAAATAACACATGTGGTGGAAGCAATGGAATTTGTACCTAGCTTGCATAGTAGACAATGACGTAGAGGTGACGGGCATGTGCAAAGGTGGCAAGCATGAGGTAGGACATGCAGAAGGCAGTGTTAGAAGATGAAGGCAGAAGCAAGCAAAAGACCACATAGAGTGGCAGAGGCTCTTCTACCATCAACTATTTTCTAGCATCAATTTTTTAGCAAGTGTTGTACATAGAAAGGGAAAGAAAATGATGGGCATGCAGGATTTCAAGGTGTAGTGTAGATAGCAGTGTTGCCCTCATAGGGCTAGTGCCATGACGAGCATGATCACAACATCGATGACTGCTGTCATGGATCCAAGCTAGGGCTAGCATAGTTACTGTAGGTAGGCCTAAGCCAACAAATAGGTCAAGGTTTCTTCCAATGGGGTCAATAGGCCAGAGCCATTACTAACCTCAGGGTTAGGTCCAAGGTTGCTAATTTTATTAAAAAAAAATTAAAATTTTTAAAATATATTATTTAGTTTTTTTAAAATATATTTTTTATTTCATTTTTTAAATGGATTTTTAAAGTTAGGGGTTTATGGTTTGAACCCATGACCTCCCACTTAAAAATTTTAAATTAATTTTTTTAACTTTTTATCATTATTTTATTCCACCTTGCCTCAACTGTTGATGTGGTGGTTTGGCCAAGGTAAAGATTTGGTATGGGTAAATGGCAATTTTGGGTTGATTTCTGACCATAAACTTTTGACCTTTTTTTAAATAATAATAATAATTTAATAATTTTAATAATTTAATATTATTTTAATGCACATATAATGAGAAACTTTGAACATCAATATCTCCCAAACCATAAGTTCAATCGAGATGAAATTTATACCGTTGGAATCGTCTTAACAAGTACTATGCATTGGACATGATCTTAGGGGTCATAAATGAAGTTGAAATTTTAGGAATTTAAAAGGACCAAAATAACCTACTTTGTTGAACTAACATAGGCTAACATATGGTAACTTCAAGTTTTCTAGATTACTTAGACAATGAATTTCAATAAAACAAGATTAATACATGTCATGGTTGTTAACTTTCTTGAAAGAAATTTAATAACAATCCTAATCAATTAATAATTATAGTATTAAGATAGGTAAGAGTTACTTGGACCAGTATATCATTATCTTACCAACATCTCTTTTAATTGATGAATCGTGATGAGGCATGATCAGATCTTCATTGGTTAATGATATCCATGAAAGAATTTTCTTAGTTGTTAGGATCTAGATGCCTAATCCATTGTTCGTGAAATCAATGAAAAGGTATCTTATAACTTACAACACAAATGTATGGTGAATTAATTGATGGATTTCCCTATGTTGTGGCTTCAAGGTTCATCATTAGGTTCATGTTGTATTCAACCCATGGTTCTCAATGGCCCTTGGAGCTTGGTTTGCTCTAATACCAATTATGACATCCCATCCCTAGATGTCATAGAAAACATCAAATATAGAATATATTAGACATTATGCATACAAAGAAAATATACCAAATGCAAAATATATGTGATATTTGACATTATGTATAAATGAAATAATAGGGAAAATACAAAAAGAGAAAGAAAAAAATGCTTTATTGATATGGAATAGTGTATCCAGATCATGATCTAAGAGTGTTCCTTAGGATTTTCTTTCTTTGAAATCCATCCCTTAGAGGCAATCCAGCACTGCCATCATGGTCAGGCATATAAACTAGCCAAAAGGAATGGACAATCCACTCCCTATCCTACTTCATCTGGCTTCCATGACTTACCTATACTGGCTCTGTTACTCCATGCTAGGATGATCTCTAAGTTGAGGTATAAACAACTTAGGTCAAACCCCCAAATATTACCTCAAGAGTCATGTCCATTGTTACAATACACCCTTTCGAGTCTCGATTACAATTGCTCTTTTGGATCTTGTTACAATAACAATAACACTTGCTATGAAGAGACACCATCTTTGTTTATGTAGCAGCATCATTTGGGAATGGGGACATGACACTATACCAGTTAAAGGCTTTTCTTGATAATGACATAGAAAAAATCCACAATACCATATAAGGTTAAGTTTGTAGCAAAAGACATTCATAATAGAATGTGATGAGAAGTGAGTTAGGATCTTCTTTATTATTGTATTTAGTGAAGTGTGGGATGGGAATACCTATGGATAATGTTATGTATGGTACACATGGGTTGATGGGGTTATCTTGATAAAAGTCCATGACTTTCATGTTTTGTAAAGTGCTTGCCATAAGCTTGCATAACTCATTAGTTAGATTTTGGATCATTTGGAAAGCCAAATCTAAGCTTTGTAGCCCTCTAGAGAATCACATGGTTGGTTGAACAATACATGGCTATCTAACAGGTAATGGTATTAACTAAATAGGCCATGTTATTACCATTGTGAAAGGATTAAACATTGAAAATGATGTTTGCATAGGAACTTGAGGGACATTGAAAATGTTGGAAATAAAGGAGCATAGGAAATATGAAGGACTTGAGATCCTAAGGAGGGACTGGATGATACTATAATAGGTGGTGACAAAGATAAAAATACTAGAGTAGTACTGAATGAGTCTAGGATGCCATAGTCACTTGCAAAACTAAAGACATAGACATAAACATGGAAGCGAAATGGGAAGCAAGTTGAGAAGCTTGATTTGTAGAAGGCATTTGATTTACAAAAGAGTGGAATGTAATAGGTTGTTCATAGATGAATTAGGAATTTACCTTTGTAGAAGATCCTCTAAGTAAGTATTAGTTTCATAATATCCATCTAATTTGTCTTGGTCTTCCTAATCCTGCTCTAAACTTGCTGGCTCACTAGCTGTGACTTCATCATTAACATCAACCAAATAGGCTAACATATGCATGTATAATGCTAAAAGTTCTATGTGTTCATAAGGAGAAGGAATATATTCTTTCTTGTTTCTATGAATGAGCTCATATTGGTATTTGAAGTCCAACTCCTTACATGGGATATGCAGGCTAGCTTGTATCTTTGAAAAAATACAATTATAATATTCTTCATTAATATTAGTATATGTAGGGCTTTAACCTAGACACATTAGAGATTTGTGACATTCTACTATTGTTGAATCATTGGATCATAGATTCAAGTAGAATCCTAGTTATTAGTTATCTCAATGATGTCTAAAGGTAAAATGATTAATGAGGAAGGCATAAATGGCATAGAGTTAAGAGATTCAAAAAAGATGGTGCAACTTACAACAACGTAAATGTAAAACCTGAACCTGTAGCATAAACAAAAGAAAGTGAGTTCAACATAAATGAAAATAGACTTCAACATAAATGTAAAACCTAAGAAAAAATTCAATGTTAAATTTTTTAAAAAATAGGCTTCAGTATAAATGTAAAAAACTAGTGGTAATAGGAAAGTAATAGGTCACAGCATAAAATAGAAAATACATTAGGAAAAATATGCTATAGAAAATAGTTTGTAGAAAATAGGCTGTAGTGAAAAATGAGAGGAAAGGTTGTAGTGTGAGCTAGGGAAATTAATGACATAGAAAGTAGTGAGAATTTGAAAAACACATCTTAATTAAAGATTACACTAGATTACAAATAGGCAACGTGCAATTCCAACAATGCTAGTAGGAAAATGTTTTAGACTAGGTTGCAGATGCAAGTAAGGCCTTGAAAAAAAAGATTTATAAAAACATTAGGCTCATGAAAACAAGATGCTAGGCCCTCCTTCTAATTCTAGAAATTCTAGTGATAGGAAAAATTTAGTACTGAAGGTCAAAAATCTCTGTACAAAATAGTTCAACCCTAGGATCTATAGCTCTAAAAGATCTAAGACACCTTTGATGGTCTAGTTGATCACCAAAGAACTTAGATATCTATTATTGGTCTAAAATAAATGACATGAATGGATGATAGACACATGAATAAAACTTTAAATGTTGTAAGCAAATAAAATTCCATTGCAAAAAAAGAACAAAAATGCCCAAAAGTATTGTAAACTTGTATTATTTTAAAATAAGAGTTTACAAAATATAGATCTATTATTCATAAATGATTTAAAACATTGATATGCACCAAGGCCTTGTAATATAGGCCTTAGAAGTTTTTGATCTACTCTCAGGCCTTGTAGTGATCATGAAAGTATCTTGCTCTATTTGTTCTATGCTAAATGATCTCTCTAAAAGAATTCCAAGGTTTTTAGTGCTCAAAGATGCTAAGTGTTAGAAGATCTTTGTATGTGTGTCTCTATCTCACTGTAGGTATGTACGTCTTTCTATCATATCTCTAAAAGATGGTGCTAGTTTGTGACTTTATAGATCACTAGCTTGATTTTCCTTGTTGACTCTCATGTGGCAAGTTTCCCAGTAGTAACCTTAGTATTTTTATAATTTACACTAGTAGACCTAATGTAGCATTTTTATGATTTATTCTGGCCAACTTACTACACAACGTATTCCATGCTTTACACCGATTATCTTGTAGCATAAATTTAGCTTATGTTGTCTACCAGAAATTCCTATGTAATTTTGATTAGCATAGTCTATAGCATATTTTATAATTTATGCTATGAAGTAAACTTTACATAATAAGTTAAGTTAGGAATAATTTGGCATTAGGATACCTTAGAGTTACAATGAAACATGATTACATGAAAAGATTTTTGAGATGGATTTAAGGCATTTTGTTTTGCTCATGATTCCAATCAGAGTTACATTCAGAAATTACATGAAAGGAAATCAAGTTTCTCCTTTGGTATTAACTTGGTCATCAAGTTATAGTGTTGACATAGCCTATTTTATTGACAATTCATCATACCCCCACAACTGACTAAAAACTCGTCCTTGAGTGAATAAAATTGGGATTAAGTTTCTTACAAAATTTGGGGAAGTATGAAACTTTATTGACAAAGTAACTACCTAATTAACTCTAACTAATCCTAACTATCATATTGTATGAATTATAAAAATGGGTGTAATTTATGACCAAAAATTGAACACTTAGATAAAATTTATTAGGCATGTGTTGAATGGATGAAGGCATGATGAAGTCTTACATTATGCTTGGGGGTAAAGGCTCTAATGATCCTTCATTGCATCTTGGTGCTACTAGGGGTTAAGGCTACCTTGCTGCTACTATTGCTACTATTGGAGGTTTAAAGGCATCTAGGAGTGCCTTTATTTTCTCCTACTTACTCTATGAGTCATAGATAGTCTAGGCTTCTTCACCTAGGTTACCTAGTGCAGAGATGTTTCATGGGCATCTCAGTAAAGGAAAAATCTCCTTCATATTGATGAACTAGCTTGTGAATGTTTTACATTCAACATCAAACATTTTAACATGGTTTTGTAGATCCCAGTAGTCATCCATCCTCCTTGCCAATTTCTCAGCAACAATTCATATATTATTGAACCTACTTTTGACAACTCTAACATCCTTTTTGGTTATCTTTGACTTTTGTTTTATATCCTTATGCAACTTAAACTCTACCTTATAGAGGAGGTAGGAGCTGATGACCTACTTTTCAACTTGCTTCTTAACCTTCCTAGTATTAACATTACCATGTTCACACATTATAGGTTGGCAAGCTCCATGTATTCAACCATCTCTTCAATATAAAACTACTTTAGGTATATTTCTACATGATTGTATGCATTTAGTCCATCAAATATGGGTTTTCATGCATTTCCCCTTTGCTAGAGTTGTTGGATAGCCTTGTTCACCTTTGCCTTTATCACTTTAATCTTATTTCAATTGATCTCCTTGAGTAGCTTGATCTGGTTCATGTAGTAATTTTTCACTTTCTCAAATTTTATAGCTTTATTTTTCCAAATAACTATATCAATTGTAGTCCTCTAGTAAAGCGTATAGACCTCCTTCATCAAGAGATTCCTATTTTCAACTGCCAACCTTAAATCTAGTTTACCTTGGTAAGCTACTCTTGCTATTGGTAGATGTATTCGACCATTTAGTTCTTTTGTTACTTAGCATTTTTTAGGTGATGGTTATCTCTATTAAGGACTAAGTTCTTCTTGAATGCTTGTACCAGATCCTTGTCATTATTGTTTAACATGGCCTCTAATATGAACATGTCAAAAATTACCATCTCCTTCACATTCTCAACCTCCTAGGATTTCTTTTGAAGCTATTAAAAAGCTTCATATTACATTAGCTTAGGATGAAGAATGATAGGATCTAAGAGATAGACTCATAATTCTACAACTTCAATAGCCAACCATTGATTGGTTGTAGTGGTCTCCTCAACTTTCTCATTAGTGACTAGCAACTTACTCCTTATCTCTATGAGTTGCAATTGGTTTGTAATGATATCATTTGAAAGATCAAAGATCTCTAGAAATGGTTGCCTAGATACCACTAGCCTTTCTAATACTTGTTTGTATTGGAAAGCACTTATATGATCACTCCCTACTCCTACTAATGCATGGATATATGCCATGGTAGCTATATCTAGTATGGACATAGTAGAAGCATTGAGGACTTCTACAACTTTATTAACCACCACCTCCACTACTATCTCTTAGCTCTTATGTGGCATTACCAGGACTGTTGCCACTTCTCCTTACTCCAACATGATTGAGAAGGCTACTACATTATCTAAAAGTTTAGAAAAGGCTTATCAAGAAATTGACATAGTGACCTCTCTAGCAGTTGGATTAGGTTTGATGGGTGCCTAGTTTATTTGTGTAGAGAATAGTAGTGCCATATCATTATCCAGCTAATTAATAATCCTTGCAATCTCATTTAAGTAGCTTATGGATGGAGGATAGACAGATGATTCTCCACTAGCAATAAATCCTTATTATTGCTATAGCTATTACTCCCCAAATTTTTCTAAGGTGCTTGGTAGTTGTAAACATTTTTTCTGTTGTTTTTATGGCTGTAGGTGGTGGTAGTCGTGGTTACATTTCTTCTTGATGCTTTACAAAAACTTAATCCTTCATCATCTCGTCATGATGTGACAAGATTGTGGTGGACCATATCATTGGAATAATGGGATATTCCTTCTCTTTTTTATAATTTTTGGATGAATCATGAAAATGGAAGAGTCTTGCTACCCTTCTCATTTTCCTTGAAATGCTTTTCAATTTCAAGAAAGATGACTTGGGTAGGTTGATCAGAAATTTCCTGCTTAGAGCTACACATGCCATGGTGGAGAAGGTTGTCACCTTACATGGACTTAGCATAAGGTTTAGGTAATAGGTCGTGATCTTAAAGTAGGCTCTCTTTGTCTTTGTCAAGATACCATATTCCTTATGGTCCACTCCATAGTATTACTAGATCGATTCTTTCTTTGCTTGTATGGAAATCTCTTTAAGCTTTGCCTTAGTATTGGAAAAAACAAGGGCTTCAATAGTGGATTCCAATGAGTAGGAGATGGTAATGTATTTGATCTTTACCAATGCATATACTTATTAGTTGTTCTAGAATATGTAGGTTTCTTCCATGTGCCATTCTACACTATTAAAGAGAATGGACCATAAAGGATGTTCTATAACTATCTTTTGACCTCCTATGGCATAAACAACGAGAAGGATCCAAAGTTCAACTCCTGCAAGATAGAACTTTGGATCTCCTTAGTTCTAATCTTCTTCAAGAAATATTTTGTGAGTGTGATGTTTAAGTTTGATCTTAGTCTTGAACCCTCATCTTTCCTAGATTAGCCCATTTACATAATAAAAATCTACTTCAGAGATTCTATTTGTGTTCCTCCTGAAGAGGCTTAGTAGCATGCATAACCTCTATTGCTTACTCATGGGGTTGTTTTTGTTGTTATTCACTTATTTATCCTTAGGATTACTTCTCCTAGGGTTACGATGACCCTTCCATTTATGGTCCTCTTTTGGGCACCATCTATGATCATGAACATAAAAAGGAAGAAGTAGAGAGGACCTTAGTTAGAGGGGTGCCTTCAAGCATGGGTGCATTGTCTTTCCAGCCCCATAACTAGTGCTTGTAGCCCATCATTGAGTCTAAGGGGTATGCTTTGAATTCCTGTTCTTATTTTTTTCATGGGAGCCACATCATGTAAATACATGCTTCCTTTTATGGTCAACAATAGAAGTGATGATATACTAGTGAAGTAGAATGGAAATTAAGAAGGAAGTTAAGAGAAAATACATTAAGTCCCCTTGAGTTCACATCCTTTTTCATTTTCACTTGGTTCTTTCCTAGTTCATTAGGTAATAAGATCATTTATTACTTTTAGTTATAATGTGAAAGAACCTTCATGCTCTTATGATGCTGATTTTCCATTGAATGAATGGAATGGGTGGATTTTGTGAACTCATTGCTTGATACCACAACAAAATTGATATATTTTTAGTAGAGAACATAATCCAAGGACAAAAATTAGCCTTTTGGTTAATCAATCATAATATTCATAGCTATCCTGAAAAAATTTCCAAAATTTGTAGTAATGAACAAAATAAGAGATTTCCAAGAAGACTGGATGAAATTAATGAAGAAGAAAAATAAAATAAAATATATAAAATAATTAATAAAATATTTTAAAAATGAAAAATATATAAAGAACATTGCAAAACAAAAAGGTG
>MNCI01034666.1:80342-92822 GCA_015680685.1 Gnetum montanum
TTTTTTGATGAGTGTCATTGGAAATAATTTAAGATTTTTTCATTTATTTCAATTTTTTGCAAGGTATAGGCATCATGGAAGGCCTGAAAATAATGCAATGGATCAACATCATATCCTCCTTCAAATTTAAGACTATTACTCATGTCAAGCCATTTAATTTTGCTATCCCTTTGATGCTTGGTAGGAATTCAAAATGTTTCTAAAATATTGAGAATGTTCTTTGTAGCAAGCAATGGTTCATCATAGTCATTGTATTCATGGTGGCCCCTATCATAGCCATGCCTCCTATCATATGATCTTTTGTGCCTTCATTCCCAATGATGCTTATCTTCCTCTTATATTTGACTGTGCTCCTTTTTTTCCATTAAGATGGGATTTCTAATTATCTCCATCTCGGTCCTAATCATTCCTCCTTCGATCTTGGCCATGGTTCCTCTTATCAAATTTTGATGACAAGGAGGATGGTGAAGGTGGAGGGCTAAGAGAGTGGTGCATACTAGCTCTTCTTCTATGGTTCTTTGGTTGTTATTTCTTCTTTTCTTTGTATTTTTCTTTTTCTTTTGATGAACACCTAAGAGATATTTTCCTTGAAGTTCTTCTTGTTTTGCAATATTTTCCCACCTCATGCTAGTTATTCTCCAAGGTTGATTGCAACCATTGGTGAAGTGTATCTTTCTCATAGAAAGAAGGAGAATGTTACTGCTAAGGTTTCCCTAAGAAAAATTTAGGGGCCTCCTTTTCTAACTATAGAAAATATGATGTTGGGACTCTCTTACCCTTGAAGGCTTCATAGCATCCTTTGATGCATTGATTTTTTCTAAGCTAAGCATCTATTGTCTGATAGTCTCTAAAGGTATGGTCTATTACCTCATACTCTTAGCTAGATGATTCAAGTCCTACTTTTAAAAGATTGTCCTTGCACATTATAGAAATAGACTGATTGGAAGGTAATAAAATGTTACCCTCCATATCCCTCTAGCATGTTTGTTCATCATAATGGAGAATGAAAGTAAGATCTAGATAGTAGGAATTTAGATGTGCATAGACCAATTTCAGTTGTTGAGGGTTTTCATGGGTAGTCCTCTTTGATTTTTCATGTGATTGATTGGAATCGTTGATATGTGGCAATGAATCATTTATATAAGAAGAATCCATTTTAGTAGTTTGGATAAATTGTGCCTTGATATAATAATATTATTATTTTTTATGAAAGATAATTTATTATGTTTTCCTTACAAAAACTTTATATAAGTTCACTATCTACTAATACTTAGCGCACTTAGTTAAACTAAGTTCCTTCACAAGGATTCCAATGATGAGCAACGAGTATTTCCTATGCCCAACCATATGAATCACTAGTATGTATATGTGATCTAGTAAAATTCTATGGACTTATTTTACTTAAGTAGTTGATATTCCTATATAGTGAATTATGTAGTTGTTGTCTTCCCAATCCTTACATGTATTGATCTATGCATATGGTTAAGTGTGGTTGAGACATAAGATATTTATTTTTACGTTCTTAATTATTTTTTCCTACATGCTAAATGATTAAGTGAATAAAGACTTAATGTTTAAATTAACTAACTAGCTTAATGTAGAGTATCCGGTCCTACTTTCCATATACATCCTAAATATATATTAACACTACTAAATTACCAAGTGTATATTATTAGGCATACCAAGTATCCACTATTGGGATTACTAAGTGTTAATATATCATGATTGAAGTGGTTGTACTCAAATTACTTATGAACTATAATATTAATTATTAATAATAGGAAAGTAAAATGTATGTAAAGTAAACTACTAGAAAGTAAAGTTATGCTAGTTCAAGTGTTGCAATGGATAGAAGAAATCTTAATTTTATTTCCATTCATGCACATGTATCTAGGTATAGATGTACTTGAATAAAATTTCATACAATCACTTGAATCCATGCTACAAGCACTTAAAAGAAAAATATGCTCACTTCTATAGAAATAAATTGTAAGAGTCTAACTAGGCTATGATTGATAGGTGTCATAAATGTGAGTGCTATGCATATTTATATAGGTAATACATACATCAGTGTTGATGTGCATGCATCAATGCATCATAGGATATATTGATGGAGATACGTTGATAGGGCTACACCAATGGCCATGCATCAACACAACCTATCTTATTGATGCTTTATCAACTGTTATGCCTTCTAATTTTTCCTTGAAGGATTTTCAATAAAAATTCCTATTATTAACTATGTATCCAATGTAGCAACAAGAAATTTAGGAAATTATGATGATTTTAAGATTTTAGAGTATGCTACCAGCTACTCCTAATAAGTTCATAGATGCGAAGATCTATAATAACAAATTAATGTCATTAAATAATCGATCTTATTTGATATATGCTTTATATATTTTGTTAGATGATTGGCTAATAAACACACTATTATATTTCTTTAATTCATCTTTGCAATAGAATTCAAGGCTCATAAAAATTCATCATTATAGGTTCTTAATTTCATTTCATCTTCAAAAATTATGAATTAGTTTTGATTCTTATATAATCTCAAGTTAATGCGTTCTCCAACATTTACAATTTGGACTCATACTTCAAATTTTTGTTAAAGTTGAAATTGAATATCCCAACTAAGATCAATTGGTTTTGCACTTTAAATTTTTTTAAGGTTAAAACATTCTTTTGAGCTATCATAAAATAAAATTATGGTTTCAACTATTTGTTATCGATATTTGTATCTTGGCCTTTGAACAATTTTAATGGTGAAATACTTCCAGTAGTCAACATTCATATGTAATATGATCCAAATCATTATACCACTAAATTTTATTTGAAAGAATTTAAAAAGAAAAAAATAGTCGAGAAATTTATTTAGGAACCAAGAAAAAGAAAAATCTAATTGTATAATAATATAATTTTTTCCTTGCAAGTGAAGTTGTATTTTTTGAACACCAATTTGTAAGAACATCATAAATTATTTGAATTATTTATGTATACTTGATGAATTATTATAAGAGGCTCTCTTGAAATCTAGTATTAATTCTTACTATTAACTATTGTGGAATCCATCTATTATTTAAAACACCAAACTTATACATTGGTACTTTTGGATCTATTCCATGCTCAATTTCCTTGGAACTTCAAATGGTATCATAGATTTGTTTGTTGCTTATTAAATATTTTAAAATTTTGTGTTAACAAAAATTAAGCCCAATACTTAGAAGATAATTAAAAATTGGAAATTTATGCATCTATTTTACCAAAACTTTGTCTCATAATAATATAAAATTTGAACTTGAAATTTTTGTTAGAACACTTTGATTTTGGTGCAAATTTCCATACTTTGAATTAGTTAAATCAAATAATCTTAATAAATTATTTTGTTTAAAAATGAGTAGTTTTTATCTTGATTTACAAATTACAAAATTTAAAGAATGTTAACAATTTTAGCACTTTGCATAAGTAGAAATGATTTGAATCTATGTTTTGAACCTAAATTATACATAGTGTTTTAAAATAAAAATAAGTATTATTGAATAATTTTAATAGTTTGGAAAATAGCATGTGAATACTACTAAATAATTTTCTCTAAAATTATTATTTTCTATCCATACAAAACTTATTTTGCTAAAGGAAAAAAAGCCAAAACATTTCCTTAATTAAAATCAATCCACCTTCAAGAATGAAATGGATTGCTTTATCTACAATATGAAGAAAAGGATGAAAGAGCTTAAAGATAGAAGACTATTACTTGGAAAATTGGAATCAAGATCACATAACACAAAATGAATAATGAAACATACATTCAAGGTTGCAATTTTAGATGCTATAAAAATAATCTTTTATGTTATAGGTAAATTCAGTTGACATTTGATTATAGAAAACTAGACAAAACTTAATTTCCATTAGGTTAAAAATATTAAGATAACAAAAATATAAATATCTCCTTTTAATGTAAATAATTATGAAATATAGAAAAGGTGAATTAAAATTTTACTAAAATCTAAAGGAGTATGGGAATGGATCTAAAGTGACTTTGAGAGTTTACTAGTTATAGGTGATAAAACCAACAAGGAATATATCATGTATACAAATCAAAAAATGGAAGATGACAAAATAATAACAATCATTCATTCAAGTATGATTGATGATAAGTTTAGAAAAATCTCTCATTATTTCTCTACCTACAATTTATGAAATTGAGTAGATGAAAAGAATATGGGTTATGAATAGGTAAGAGTCATAAAGTTGTAAACACTTAAAACAAAATATGAAATCCTTAGAATGGAAGAAGAAGAGTATATTGAAGAGCATATTTTGAAAGTTAAAGGTGTTGTATTAGCCATGAATAATCTTCAACATGATGTTAATAAAAAATATGTTATTTAAAGGTATTATGAAATTTAATAGAACATTTAAAGCTCTTAGTACCTCTATCAGCAACTTCCCAAATCTAGAAAAGCTTGCTCTTGATGAGCTTACAAGATGTATAGTTTAGTTCAAATATAAATTAAAAGAGGAAGAGGAAGAAAGTATAAAAGAACTTTAGGCTAAACTATCAGCATCAATATATTATAGAAGAGGAAGAGGTATGTGATTATAAGAAATGTTTTCATTATATTTGAAATATTTTCAATCCAATCTTCAAAACTATAGTTAAAAACATTATATTAAATTCCTTCTAGAACTGAGATTACTACATTATTGTAAAAATTAGTGTGTAGGGTTCTTATGGTTTGAATTTTCTATTATGATGTAATGAACCATATTTATCTTTCTATATCAACTAGGTTTATAAAATCATTCTACAAATTATTGAATCTTTTATTATCTTTTAATAGCCAAGTACCTTAGCCTCATAAATAATCTATTATGGTTTTATTGAATCAAGGATTATGTTTTGCTAATGAACACTTTTTCTTAAGAAAATTATTCATTTAAACAAAAATATAAATTAGTAAAAATATAATATTAAATAGCTACATAAAAACATTAGCTATGATTATCAAGATTTTCATTAACTTCTAAAAGTTCTTAAATGGTAATCATTAGATCATAAATGAAATTAACAATGTGATCATTAATAGCAACCTAAGAAGACACTATTTTCTATCATAAATAAAAATAAAAACATTGAATAATATTTGCAAATTATTCATTGGAACTTAATAGTTTGTCAATGTTAAATTCATCACTAATAGGATTTACAATAAATGGTAGTAACTTCCTAAGTAATCATCTTTAGGATTATTTGGATCATATTCTATGGATTGAATAAAGTTTTGTTTATCCTCATCAATAATTTTATCACATGTGTCATTAACCATCACAACATCCTCTCTAATTACAATATATCTTGAAAATCATTGTAAAGGCTTTAGAAAAATTGGAGGCATAGTCACTTTGTGATAAAGTCTTTGGCATTGTGTTTGATACCAAGTGAATTTAGGTTTTTCATCAATATCCTTGATGAGGTAATTTGTTATTTTTTCTACATTGGTTGACTATGCTGAAGACTAAAATATGTATTAAATTCCTTCTTCAATTGAGTAAGAAACTCATGCACACCAAGTTGAATATAGAAATACTTTCTTCCTATCATGACATCATATTTTCTTTTATGCTTCCTCAATTCATTTGCATTTTACAAATGTACATCATTTACAAGTACCCTATTTAGATCTAGTATAACTATTTTTCTTTCTTCTATTTTTTCATTTATATTTACAAGTATTCACAATATGTGTATCAGTTAATCATATCCTTATTTTAATTAAAAAAACATCATAACTAATTTATGAATATAAACATATTAATAATGCATATTAAAAATAATAATCATCATCATAACAAGAATGAAAATAATCAAACATTAAAAAAAGTTTAATATGGTAGATAAACTTGTTAAATAAAAGATAATGAAATGGAACTAAAAATAGTTATTTAACATTAGAACCATGTTGTATGCTAGGTAGATACATTTAATATATCACATAGAATTCTCCTTCTATATAGTGGTATATCTGATGCCTTAAATGATATCTTTCTTCCACATATAATATATATATATTTGAAATTGTACACAAATTGAAATCATAAATTTCATTAAATGAACAAAGAATGAGTTCAAAGATGTGTACAAAGTTGGTGCCCAAGAGAGGGGGCACAGGGGTTCACTTAGGCAGGGGTTCAAAGCCTATTGAAGTCATGATAAACTCCACAGTCCAGTATCACTACCACTCCTAATGCTATCAAACCTATTTTTTCACTGCATTGGATCTACAATGTTGGCTACTACTAAAGGATTGGGGTAGCCAAAGTGCACCATGCTAGGATTTGGGGATCCCATGGGGTAATGTTGACACCCAAAGTTCACAAATCCTGAAGAGGGGNGCTGGGATTTGGGGATCCCAAGGGGTAACGTTGACACCCAAAGTTCACAAATCCTAAAGAGGGGAGGGGGGATGTTAACAAGGGGGTAATAGGCTATAGAGGTTCCACACTTGTGGGCCCTAAGAAGCCATGTTTCACTAAGGAAGTAAGAGCTCTTGAATGCCAAAATGCCAAGGATGCTAAATTGTAAAAGTGTTAAACCTTGACATGGTGCCAAGGTTTGGTTTTTATAAGGTTATGGCCATGATTTGGGCTACAAATTGGCTACAAATGGCTGGTTGATTACTTGCAAATTGGCTGCCAAATTGCTGAAAATTAGCTACCATGTTTAGGGTGTAGGTGAGATCCACCCCCATGCATCCTAGCTATTTGGCCCTTCCATGATGTCTAACCCCTCTCTCCTAGTTGGCTAACCCCATCCCACTATGGAAAGAGTGTCAAAATTGAGGGGTGATGGGTGGTCAATGATGGGGATGAAGGTCAACCCCTCCAAGCTAGATCATCCCCTTTTCCACAATGGGGTAGGTGAGTTCTATCCTCCTTGCACTCCTCCATGCTAGCCTCGAAGTTTTCTACCTAGCTTACCCCCTGTAGGGGATGTGTTAGTGTAGAGAAATGTATACCCCCCATAAAACCCATCAAATTGTCATTTTTGGCATTTTGAAAAGCATTTTTGACTCTCCCAAGCCCAAATATAAATACTAAGTGACTCTTTTCACTTAGGAAATGAGGCTTTGGTCACTTATGAAGCATTTTTTAGCCCCAAAAGTATGAAACATGTGAGATTACCCTTTTATGGGTTACAACCTTCACATTTATAACTAAATATTGCCTTGGGTTTCATGGGATGGGATTACAAAGGTTTTGACATGTAAATTTGGTGGTGTTTCATTGGCCCCTTTTTGTTGGTATTTGGAGGATTGATCTGAGAGGCACCAAAAAAGAATACAAAGCACCACTGCAGGTCCACCACTAATGTTCCCTCTTTGTGCTTGATCCAATCTTACCAAACCATGTCAAAGAGTGCCCATGATGATGGGATTGGGCTATGATGGAGGAATGGTAGTGGTAATTAGGGAGATGGTCATGGAAGATAACGATAAATTCCAAGTGTTGCCACCATGGTTGTAGTGTGATTCTAATATATTTTGGTGTTGGTTGCATGGCAAATGCATTTGAGGAACCAACCACTTTACTCCAAGAGTTCTTTGGCCATTGGGCTTTAAAGCATTTTTGGCCATTTGGCTCCTTGGTAATTTGCTTCCCCTATTGATCCTTTTTTTAAGAGGTTAAACCTTCATTGGGTTTCATTTCCAGGGCCAATTTGACATAGTTTTCCAATTAAGTGAATTGTGTTACACTCAATGAACTTGAGGGTTATCCCATTAAATGAGGTGTGTTGCACTCAATGCACTTAGTGGTTTTTCCTATTGAATGAGTTGTGTTACATTCAAGTGGACTTGAGGATTGAGCATGCTAAACATATATTATATGCCTATAATGCATGAATGAAAAACATAGGATAACATTGTTGCTCAAGGTATGGAAGGCTATAATTAGGCTATGGGACTTGGCTCAAGGTGTAGTACCAAAGGGAGAGTGATGGTACAAGTACTCTTGACATAGTAGGAAAAACTCACCAAATCTTACATATCAAGGCCATGTGGTTATTTGCTACCATAATGAGTTGCATCCTTGTGATGGTCCTAGGCTTCATCCTACAAACACAACTCCAAGAGGATAATAAAACCAAAAAAACCAAAGCATTTACAATGTTACAATGCATATATAGGCCATAAGGAGAATAAAACCAAGCCATCCAAGTTACCAATGTTGCCAATTTAAGGCCATGGTGGATGTTGGTACCAATTTAAAGCACTAGAAAGTCATGGTGCCAATTTAAGGGCTTAGTAGACCACAATGCCAGTTTAGAGTCTTAGCAAACTACAATGTTGATTTAAGGCCTTGGAAGGTCATGATGCCAATTTAAGGCCTCGATAGGTTGTGTTTTTGGTTTAAGGCCTTGTCAAGCCACATTAGAGTAGGCTCACTTGTTGATGACCATTGGCTACATGTAATATGACCCTAGATAGGAATTATTGACTGGATTGGCTAGCTCATTCTTATCCATGTTGGCTATTCTAAATGCTCTATTATCATAGGCTTTGATGACTAAGAAGGGCCCTTCCCAATTGGTTGAGAATTTATTTGCATGCTCATCAACAACTTTGAGAACAAAGTCACTTCCTTGACCTTACGCTTGATTAAGTCATGGTGATGCTACCACTTCTACCTCTCTTGATAGTGTTCGATGTGAGTAAGTGCTTACATACATTGCTCCTCCAATGAGTTTAGGGCCATTTTCCACAACTTCGTATTTTGCTCATCGTTAATGAAATCAGTTAAGGCTACTTGAAGTAATGGAACCTATAATTCAAAAGGTAAAAAAAACTTCAAAAACATAAACTAGGCTATAAGAGGTTACTCCAATTGCGATGCAATAGGTCATTCTGTAGGCCCATAGTGCATGGACAAGTCACTCATGCCATTTACATTTCCTATTATTGAGAATCTTATTTAGTAAGTTGATAATGGCCTTGTTGCTTGCCTCTAATTGTCCATTATCTTGAGGATAATAAGGTGACAAGAAAGAATGCTTAATGCCTAGGTTGTAACAAAAATCTTTCATTTCATGGCTACTAAATTGTGGTTCATTATCTGTAACTATGGTCATGGGTATGCCAAAATTGGCTAAAATGTTATCTAAGATAAATTTGCAAACTTGTTTGTATGTAGTATTTCTTAAGGAAGAAGCCTCAAATCACTTAATAAAGTATTTGGTTGCAATGATGATGAAGCTATGACCTGTAGAAGACTTGGGTGTTATAGGTCCAATGATATCCAACCCCCATCCTTGAAATGACCAGGTGATCTGAGTAGTATGTAACTCCATCAATGATATGTGTATAAGGTTACTATGTCATTGGCATGTGTCACAACAATTAATATTTTTCATGCAATCACTTTTCATATGAGGCCAATAGTAACCTAACTCCCTAATCTTAGTGGCCATAGCTCTTAGTCCTATGTGTCCCCCATAAACACCCTTATGAACTTCCTCTAGGATTATTCTAACTTCAGTTTTACCTAAGAACTTTAGTAATATACCATCATAGGATCATTGACATAATGTGTTATCACCTATGATGACATACTACTTCAATCTTTTTCATACACTATCCTTTTGGGTAGTAGTCAGGCCTTGCAAAGACTCATCATGCATAAGGTAAAATTTGATATCATCATAGTAGGAGTAGTATGGACGATGGCCCCAAAGGTATCTTCAGTGTCCTACATGATGGGAATAGTACAATCCATGATTAAGGTGGGAAACTTATTAAACACATCCAACATCACACTAAGAACTAATGTTGCAATTGCATCAGCTATGGTGTTCTTGTTTTGGGGTGTGTGCTAGATATCAATGTCTACAAACTATTGTAACAATTGTTTCCCTAGGTCATAGTATGATTGTAAGTGTTTAACTTTACCTGAATAGACTTCCATTACTTGGTTAACCACAAGTTGGAAATCACCTTTAATCGCTAAGCATCTAATTCCTAGGTCATGAGCTACCATCATTTCCCTGATCAAATCCTTGTACTCTGCTATGTTGTTGGTACATGGAAACTCAAAATGATAGGTGAAGGGTTGGATTTGACTAGATGGAAATGTTATGACAGCAACAGTTCTATCCCCATGGGCAATTGAAGCTCTATCAAAGTGCATGACCACCTCATAATCCTTAGGCACTTGGCTAACAATATTAATATGCTCATTAGGGAACTCAATATCTATGGCTGCCTAGTCATCAATAGGTGAAACTGTGAGTTGTATGACTATCACTTAACCTTTCATTAAGGATTGATGAAACACCACAAAAATTTGGGTCTCAACATCTCGATTGCAAATTTGGCTAAGTGTCAAAATGGTGGTACTTTGTCCAAATATTTCTAAGTGTTGAGTGTAGTTAGCTCCAACTACTAGATTTGCAAAAAACTTTTAAGTGTTCAAACAAGGTCAAAATTTGTAGAATTTTTTAAAGTGTTGTGATATGCTCCCATTGCCCCTACTATGCTCTAGACCATAGCCAACATAGGACACCATTTTTCAAATTTTTTTCTAATTGCTGAGTTATGTGTCCCATGTGTAATACAAGATGAGTGTAGCAAGCTACAGAAATTTTTTTAAGTGTTGTGTTATGCTCCCACTACCCCTACTATGCTCTAGAGTATAGCCAACACCTCAATGGATAGTTTTTCCTAAGTGTCAAGCTAGAAGCTGTCAAGCTAGCTCAACATGAAAGAGGCATTTGGTAGATTTTCTAACTCTTGAGGCTACCCCTCCTACTATGATCTAAAGTGTAGCTAACATAGCAAGAAAAAAGGATACAATTTTTACCAGATTCATCTAAGTGTCCATGATATGCCTTATTCCTAGGTAGTGTCCTATGTCTCACACATAACATAGAATGAGCATAGTAACTAGAGTTAGAAAAATTTTCAAACTTTTTCTAGTCACCTCTAGACTTAGAAATTTTTTTAAATTTTTCTTGTAGTCCCACCTATCGCACTATCACATGGCACCTAATCCACATTTTGGACTAACCTTAACCCTATAAATACCCCTACGTTCCAATGGTTTAGGAGGGCTTCCATTTTTCATCGGTTGGTATTTGGCACTTTCATTTTGGCATCTAGCATTTTGGCATCTTGGCACTTAGCTCTATGGACAAATAAGACCCAAAGCACACCACACCAACAGAGAGACATTCCTACACCACATAGTACACCAAAGCCCCATTACAACGCTACATCACATAGTACACCACAACCCCATTGCAGCCTTGCATCGCATGGTACATTGTGGCCCCATTGCAGCCCTGCACTACATAGTACACCATAGCCCTGTTGTAGTCCTACACTGCATGCTATACTATAGCCCCATTGCAGCCCCATAGAACATTGCATGGTACACTGCAGCGTCCAACTTGGCAAGCATAGTTCATCAAAGCAAGCACCAAACTTCATAGCTCGGCACCACTAAGACTATGACTATGCTCCCACTATGCCTATTTACACTATGTACCTTCTAAGATCCTTTTGGAGTTAACTATGGTTCTATTTGGGGTGGTGTTCCATTTCTCTCTCCTGTTTCTAGTATTTTCTTACATCGTTTTGCACTTTTTCATGCATTGCCATGTCATACTATGCTCAGGTGATACTCTTCATGGGTTGACACCCTCGTTTTAGTTGAAACCCTTGGCTACGCTTGCCCCCATTCCATTGCTACACTCTACACTTAACATTGCAAAACACCACTTTGACACTTAGCATCATTTTTCATTGTTTGCATTTGCATTTTAGCTAATCATGCCACGCCCAATTGGACCCACCACCCTGGTTGTAATCGACAAAGTCCCTATTCAATCAACAGATCATTTAAGGCACTTTACCTCCATTTTCTAGTAAGACCCTCACACAAAGGTAGGGTTAAGGCTATGCATTCATTGATCCCTCAGTGATTCTAGCCACTAACATTTTTGGTTGTTATAGTTTTTGACACTAGAAGGAGGGCACTTAACCAAAATTCTGGGTGCTCAAGAGAGTATAGCTTGCCCTTAGCATGAGAGCATAGCAAGCGTAGCATCAAAGTTAGCCATTTTTAGCAACTTTCATACTTAGCATTTTTCTACATTTTCATACTTAGCCAAATTTTCATAGTTTTACACTTAGTAAATTTTTTGCAGCTTCCATACATAGCCATTTTTCTGCATTTTTATACTTAGCCATTTTTTCTATTAGTAGACTTAGTTATTTTTCTACAGTTTTCAAATTTAGCTGTTTTCTGCAAACAACAACTCTCACAACTTGATCTATGAACATGAATCTAGATCAACCTTCTACATCGGTGTCTAACACATTTAACACCACAATCCACCCAAATCATGCCACACTAACCCATGAACAATATAATTTTATTTGTGCCAAAATCCAAGCAAGATTACCAATGGATCACCTCAAC
>MNCI01034666.1:98792-160474 GCA_015680685.1 Gnetum montanum
TAATCTAGCCTAAGTGCGACGAGCAACCGATTCCTTGATCAACCGTACACATCTTGGACTTCGTGCACGACTGCCACTGGGACTACCAAGCATAGGCCTAGGTACGCCACTGGGATTATTAAGCGCAGACCCCAAATACGCCACTGGGTTACCAAGCGTAGATCCCCCTAGCTACACCACTAGGCTACCAAGTAGTCACACTTAAATGCTTGCAATCAAGTCGTACTCATTCCGCTTCTAGGAGTTTAAGGGTTGAGACACTAATCGCGATAAGTAACCGATTCCTTAACTAGCCGTACACACCCGTAGATGCTCGTAGTCAAGTCGTACTTACACCGCGCTATGAAAGAAATAAATAACATGAAATAAATAACAATTAAATAAACTAAGTGAATGCTGCAATGATGAAGTAATCTCAATCTTTATTGCCGGTCATGTGCGTGTCCAAGTACGGCACACTCGAATAAAGACACCGTACAATCACATTTACCACACTGCGGGCAGACATGGGAAAATTCTAACTCTGGAGGGATCAAACTGCCAGAGCTTCGCTACACTAAAACTGGGATGTCAAATGAGGGAGAGCCGCCTCTTATTTATAGAAATTACGGCTGACTGCGATATCGCGTACACGATATCGCAGGGAAGGACGCGATATCGCGACTCTTGATACGATAGGGTGGTGACATCACGGCAACTGATACGATACAATAGGGTGGGGACATCCCAGTGACTGATACAACAGGGCTGTGATATCACAACTATCAGCACTATGAGCAATTCAGGTCTCATCAATGGACAAGAGTACGATCCTACCTTATTCAGCATAATCCCACTCACGGAGTCCTACCACTAGCTATTTTCCTAACTCATTCGTGCAAATGAGCATGATGCAGGAACAACCTATGAGGAAGCCCCCTCTACACTATCTTCCAAAAATTGCTCCCTAGTATGGCCCCTCCTCGATTCGGTCCACTTGTCCTCTCTGAGATGGTAACCATGTCAATTTAGCCTTCCTTGCAAGAAACTATTGCATTTTCCAACCCTATGCTCAAGTAGGGACCACCTCCTAACCTTAGACAACTCAGGCATCCTACATCCTAGTTGTCTCATCAATGAAACACCCCAAAATTTGAAGGCATGCTTGCTTCACCAGGTCTTTGCAATTCACGCAGCGTTACGATAGTTCTTTAGGAGATGGATGCTCTGAACAACTGTCCACTTTGGTAGGTTTTCTACCCCAGGTGTTAACAAGCTAAACAGATTCTCCAGCCTACCCACCTAAGTAGTTCATCCAGCACAGTGCACTTAGGAGCAGTGCGTGGAATTGTTGACGGTGCTCAGAACGCGCAAAACGCTTCAGCAATTTTTCTAAGTCAAGGAGTTTTGCTATGCTATGCTACGCTATGTAGCGTAGCAAACTTTAGAAGACATTTGTAGAAGCACAGTGCTATGCTATGCTATGCCACATAGTGTAGCATAGCATAGCGAAAAACTAGATGGTCAGTCCCCTTACCTGACTTCAAGTTCTTCAGCAATGTCTCCTTCCATCAGAAAGCAGCAAACTTGGCAAGAAGCAGGCAATGTTGGCCACTACGCTACGCTAAGCAACATGGCACAGCGAGGCGTAGCAATTCTGCAAAAGTGACAGAAGGCATCTCAAAGGGTGGGATCAGCAAGTTCACAAGCTTCATAGTGAAAAAGGTAAATTTTATGGATTGGTGACGTTTTTTGCAACTAAGGACAGTTGCTATGCTATGATACGCTACGTAGCGTAGCATAGCATAGCAAATATGCAATAAAAAATCAGTGCACTTCAAAGGTTTCCAATGCATGCAATAGGACACAATGTAAATTTTTTGCTTTGAACTGGCCGCTACACTACGCTACATAGCATAGCACAGCGTGACAAGATGCTATGCTACGCCAAACATGCTACACTACAAAGCATAGCAAAGTGTGACAAGTAGTTACGCTTTATCAATGCACTCCACCTAATTACACCGTTGCTCTAACAGCATAATTACAATGTGGCAGGCTTGTAATTACGACATGGCAAACTCACCCAACGGTCATGCAGGCACATGCAGCATAGACAGGTTAGCATAAGCCCAGGGCACGTGGTGTCCAAAAAGCATCTTTTGCATGTCCTCAGTCCTATAAATACCCTAATGAGAAATGCTTGAGGGGTCCCTAGGTCTAGTTTTTTGGCAATCTAGTTGGCTAATAATTTTGTTGGCTGATAAGCAAAAAGTTAGCATTATAACCTTGAGCATTGTAAGCTTTCTGTTTGACATTGTAAATAGTTAGCACTCTTAGTTGGCATTTTTTTCTACTCTTTTCTACCACCTTGGTAGCACTTTGCATTGTTAATGCCTGAGTCCGCATCCAAGCACACAACCATCTTGTTCTACACATCTTGGTTACTCTCGGGATCTCTGCACTTCTCAGCGTATACAACCAATTGTATCCACCTTGACAGAGTGAAGTTGTAGCTTCGAAGTGGTGCATTTTTCTAACTGCATTTTACTTTGTCTCCTGCTTCTTATTGCATTTTACACTATTTTTTGTCCCTTCTATATTTAAGCATTAATTTGTGCTATCAGTCTCATTTTCACAGTCTCATTTTCAAATTACCTAGTTACAAAAGGTTATAGTAACACCGACTAAGTCCCTGCCTGATTGAACAGATCATTCAGGGTGCCCTGTTTCCATTCTATCCAGCACGATCATCCTGTGGAAACAGGGATAAGACTATCAATGACCGACAACCTCTCAGTGTTTTCTAGCTACCAACGTTTTCGGTCGCTACAGTTTTCTAGCTCTAGAAAGAGGGCTTTTGGCGTCCTTTCCACATGTCATGGTAGTCCTGTAAGCCTTCTGCACCCTAATGTGCATTAGCGTAAACTTGACACCTGTCTGTGGTTGTTTATGCATAATGCAGTGTAGATCGGTCGCCTTGACGGTTTCTCAGGAACCCTACAAGACATAAAGCCTCCGGTCACCAGCTGACTTGCCTATCTTATGATAGTCTTGCACGTGCTCTGTATCCTATCATGCACTAGCATAAACGTGATACCCTTTTGCAGTTTTTTACACATCGTGTGGTATAGATCGGTCACTTCGACGATTCCTCAGGAGCCCAGCAAGACATAAAGCCCTTTTGATTACTTCCAAATTCCTTTATTTGTTTTTCTCGTCTACAAAACTGTTTAGATTTCCAATTTCCTTACTTTTCGTATTTGTAAAATTGTCTAGCTTAGTAACAATGACTTCCACAACTACTACTACTAATACCTTCAACGTTGAAGTTCCCATCATGGTTCAAGGCATCATAGGTGCCAAAAAATTGTTCAAATCAACGTTGGAAACACGTCAATCCCTTAGGATCCAAAACCAAGGACCTAAGGGCTTGGCCCAGCAACATATGTGCTATAACTTCCTCTATGCAAAGGTTTAGGCAAACTTGCCTTTGGATGTACATGAATTCAAAAGAAACGTAGCTTCGAGTTCACTTACTGCGACCGGAATGAGTTTGTTCCCACTCTCGGTGCTTCCATACCTTTGACACAGAAAAATAAAAGGCTTCTGGACTAGCTAATCCAGTTGGCTAGAATTAGGGAGCAAAAGCACACAACGTCTAACCAGGATGACACCTTTCAGGATGGACAGGAGGAACTCGATTCCCAATCCGATGAAGAAGGTCAAACCAACCCCGTTCCTATCCCTCCTACCCAGTTCTTTTGGGCCAATCCATTGTCTGTCACCACTCCCTTTGTGATCATGCCTATGCTCTCATAGCCTACAATCACAATAGCAATGGGTAGCCATGTCACCTTCTTGGCATATCAATGTCCTTATTTCTCTGTTTCATTTGCAGCAACTATGCCTCCAAAAACTATTCATCAGTCCATTCCTGTAGCACATCACACACCAATCATGGCTACCCTGCTACATGTTCATACTATACCTACTTCATAATCATACGAAACTTCCATTTCAATTCCTACATTCACGTCTGTTCCACCCACCGTGGCGAGCCCGAGCCTATCCACATGGTGGACCCCATTCACTTCTTTGCCTATTCCACAAGCATCGCAGATGTCTCATTATGTTTGCCCTCAAGCCTACCAAACCCTACAAATGGTACAACCCAACACAGGGCTATGGTCTGTTCTACCATCGACACAAGCAATCTATCCGGTAGCCCAACCCACAGTTGCTGCTCCAATAGCACCACTTACTGGGTGGTGGATAGTGTAAGTAGCACCATTTGTGGGGGCTATCCCAATGGTACTACCGATGGGTCATGCCACAACCCCCATCATTCCATAGATGGGAGCTTCCTCGGTAGTTTCCCAACTGTCCACAATGTCGTAGGGTATGAACCAAGTGTTCCAGCTTATTCAAACCCTCACTAAGAAAATAAAACACCTCAAAGTTGTTGGGTCTGACATGGTACAAGTCATGGACTTTTACTAGGACAACCCCATCAGCCTTGCAATCCCTTCTTTGACGTTACCCCTAGGGATGTCCCTCCCCCACTTCATGAAGTACAATGGGAAGGGAGATCCCAATGCACATCTTGTTACCTTTAGGTCTGAATCCCTTCTGTTGCAACAATGGCTGCACATGATCATTCGTGTCTTTGCTATGTCCCTAGCCAGGAAAGCCCTGGATTGGTACTACATGCTACCAAACTTATCCATTTCAACTCTAGAGGAGCTTCTAACCTAGTTCATGATGTTCTTCAAGTATAACTTGAAGGTGGAAACCACGTTGGACCAGTTGATGAGCGTGAAGCAGGATCCTCTGGAACCAGTCTAGAAGTTCATCCAGCGATGGAGCGCAACCCTTAACAAAATCTAAGAGCCCATTGTGGAGGCCCACTTGCTGGCTATCTTTAAGGGTGCAGTGAATGACTTTATCAAGTCTAAACTATACTACCTTGCCCCTCACACTCTTAGTCAAGCCTTTGCTTAGACTAAGAGTATACAGGATGCAACCGAGGCAAGCAAAGACCTAGCCTACATTGCCTATAAAAACACCTTTACAAAGAAGGACAAGGGTAAGGCCAAAACAACCACAGTGGCCACTGTGGTGACCGAGGTCAATCCCAAACCTAGTAGCAATGGTAACATGAATAACAAGAAATTGGTCATACCCATAGCTAACCCCATGCCCAAGCAAGGAAATGCACCGCAACTTCCAATACCCGCACCTAAGACATCTGCACAACCCAAATCAAAATTTGAGCATAAAGATTGCTCAAAGTACACCCTACTACCTCTCAAGCCTTCAGAACTTATGAAGCAACTATTGGCAGTGGGGCACATCCAACACAAGCAGATGTCAAAAGAAGGAATTAGGAGACATCAACACTATTGCGAGCTCCTTAGGAATCCCTCTTTGGCCCTACCCAATGAGCCCCCAGTTCCTAAGGGTTTTAGGCTAGACAGGTTCTATGACTATCACCAACAGTGTGGTCATAACACAGATTACTATCTGGTATTGCAGGATGACATCGAGAGATTGATCGATCAGGGAAAAATGGTATTGGACCAAAGCAACCTAGTACGCCCTGAGAACCAATCTATGCATGTCTACATAAACCCACTTAATGCCAATAATGCTAGTTATGTCATTAATACCATCAGTATTGACAGTGATCCTAGGCCACCCCAGTAGCCATTCGTGGTCTGTGTGCCTCAGCGTAGTGCACCAGCACCACCAGTGGCTAGCTGAAGCTTGCAATAGCCGTTCGTCCTGAGAGTCCCTCCATGGGCATCCATCTCCATGCCACCTATTAGCAAAACTGTGCTACCCCATCCGTTAACACCGTTAGCCCCTTTCATCATCAAGGGGCTGACGCCTTTGATAGCTCCCGTCCCATGCAAGACAGCTAAACAGCCTTCTCATCCTAAAAAATGAGAATTATGTTTCATAGGTGAGACGTCGAGAGGAAGTACCACCCATGGTATTTCCAAGCCTACGTATTCATCCCCTATGTCCATGCCCTCATCAACAAAGTAGGATGTCACTATAACCACACAATCCATGCTGCCCTACCAAAAAGGGTCTGAACCTAGATCTGAAGTCGCCCCTCCTTGGGAAATTTGTCTTTTGGGACGAATAAAAGAGGAGGAAAGAAACAAATAGGGGGGTGGCCAAAACCTCTTGGATGTCCTCACTTAGGTCAAGCAAGCTCTAAAATAGAAAAATACTACACTAAGCTTGTACAACCTAATTATGACATCTATCCCACACTGTGTGGCTCTAATTCGCATGTTGACAACGATTCCAGTCAATGAAGACATGCCAACAGAAGAGGAAGCAATCTACTCAGTTATGCTCCCCTCCGCACCTACAGAGCCAGGACCACCTCAACTAACTTTCTGCAATGACACCATTAGGGAAGATCCCAAAAGGGGCTAGGTGACTACAACACCCCTTTTCATCATAATTCCGTTCGGCCAACACTAGATCTGAAGGGTACACATTGATGATGGGGCTGTCATGAATGTCATCCCCTTCCCTATTATGGACAAGTTGGGCTTGGTTGACTAGATCAAACCCACAACGATGTCATGCCTGAGGTCGTTCAATTGGGCACATGTCCTGGTGAAGGACATAGTCTGCATAGACATCGTGGCAGGGGAGTAGTTCCCCACAAATGCAACATTCATCGTGGTTGAGGAAATGCTTGGGTTTAACCTGATCCTGGGGAGGTCATGGTTAGTGCAGCTTAGGGCTGCCTCCTCACCCATACACTAGGAGATCCATCTACCATATGTAGGTAGGAAGGTGGTGATCCATGGTGATGAGGTAGCAACACAAGCAATCAACAATGTAGACATGGAATAGGGCTCAAAGGTTATAACCCCTGAGGATGAAATGCTTGTCTTCGCACACACTAGCCATTCGGCAAAGGAATTAGCTCAGCAAGCCTATCCCCAAAACAAGAGCGCGTGGGATGAGTTGCCCTTCCAAGTAGGGGGCAATGATGTAGAAGAGGACCTTGGAAAAATGTCTCGACCTTATGTCTCGCTCAATCGCGATGGATCAAGAAGCAGCCACGCATATCATAGCAACCCCATTGCTTCTTGCCCAGCTGCCCATCCTTGCACATTTGTCACCCTTTTGCTTTACATTTATGCTAGTTGCTAATTAACCATTTTCCAAATCATTAGCATGTTATCCTTCAACACGCAACAGGCCTAAAATGGCCTAAAACTAGCAACGGCCTGAAACGGCCTAAAACTATGTCAAGAAAAGGCCCGAAATGGCCTAAAACTAGCAGTGGCTCGAAATGGCCTGAAACTAGCAATGGCCTGAAATGGCCTAAAACTATGCTTCCCCATGGCCTAAAATGGCCTAAAACTAGCTATGGCTCGAAACAGCCTAAAACTAGCAAGAGCCCGAAATGGCCTAAAACTAGCAGTGGCCCGAAATGGCCTAAAACTAGCGTATGAAAGCATGAAAATTTTACACAAAACATAGCATGTAGATAATGCACAAGTTAACGCAGAATCAATTTCTTTTCTAAAATTCTCTTCTTTATTCAAAACTTTTGCCTTTTCGACAATGTTTGCAAAATTTTTACAAAAATTCAAAATTTTAGAAAAAATCCCATGCTATCATGGGTTGTCCCTATTCACATCATCTTCGCCATTTATTTCTACATAATTTCCTTTTGCATCACCTTCCCCTGCTTTGTCCTCTGCTAATTCTTCATTCATTCCCTCTACAGGCCCTGCACCCTCATCTGGAGCCTACATCGTAGGAATGAAGTGGTCAAATAAAGTAACACACGCAAGCTACAATAGGCCATAAGCATTAATAAAAAAGAAAAAAACTAACCTGAGAAGGGCTTGTATCTGTCTCGAAGGGTATCTGGTCTAAACTGAGCCCGAGGCAGTGCCAGACTTCCTCTACCATAATGTCCATCCAATGCCTATTACTAGGTCCAACGTCTGTAGCAGCTCTCTCCCTTTTGGTGGTTGTCCACCTTGGTGGTCCTAGAGAAAAGGAGGCGGTTGCAATCTCTCCTATGGGAGGATCCATTTTCCAGTCAGGAGATTCCGTAACCTTTACATGCTCTTTGAACTTGGCATAGGCCTTAGAAGTTTCAATGGCATTTACAAATGCTTTATACGTAAATTCCTCCATAGCAACATTCCTATATAGTTTACGAGTGGTGGCATGTTCTAGTTTTTACATATGTTTATGGTTTTTTTGGGACTGGCCCCATTCGTAAACCTTGGCATTGAAATCTTTCAAATTCTGACATTTCTGGGCTACCAAGTCCATTTGCATCTACTATTTTATTATTTTGCAAGTGGCTTCAATGTTTTGATGCATGACTATCCAAAATCTGATGTAATCTATCACATTCATGCTTCAGTCCTCATTATTAGTGTCATGGGCTATGAGGAATTCATTCCTCAACTTGAGATCCTCCACCTTGGCGCTCAAGACAGCCTTCTCTTGCTCAGCTTTTTGGACCCATTTCCACAGGTCCTCATTGACATGCTTCTACTCCCACAAGGAGCACACCAAGTGTAAAGTGCATTTGCAAGCCTTGTTGTATGCGCAACAAGGCACCTCGATCGCTTCAGGTAGGAATGTAGGCATGGCACCAACTTTCAAAGGCCGTGTCATGTCCCATTTGAGACGAGAGGCTACCATGACACAAAGAGCATGTCAGTTGCATTAGCATAGCAAAGTTAACAAATTTGAAAACTCTAGCATAGAAACATGAGAGCACCTAACACTATTACTTACCCACATCAGGGTCCACCTGCTGAAGGTGGTTGATCATGTCATCGACGATTCCCTACATAAATGCAAACTTATCAAGGATCTTAGTCCATGGTTTTGTACGGGTCAGAGGGGGTCCTACCGCATCAACAGTGGCACCTGTTACATAACGAAACATATCAGCAATGGCCAAAATGGGCTATGACAAGGTAGACACATTACCAAACTCACCAGCATCCGATTATGGTCTCCCTTCTTGCTGATGCAAAATCATGGCGATAGCCTTGGCAGAAGTCCCTACCAAGTCTGTACGGGCCTCTTCTTCATGCGTTGGTGCCTTTTCTTTTAAGAGACCAGCGTCTTTTTTATTCAAGGGAGGTTCCTCTTCTTTAGTAGGAGGACTCTCCCTAATAAGAAGAGCCCCTGCCTTAGTAACAGGAGCTCCCTTCCTTTTGACCGGGACCCTTCTCTCTGAGACTGGGGTCTCCGAGTCTTTATTCGTCACCCTCGTCTTAGGGGCCAACACCTCTTCGTCACCTTCTTCTTCTTCTTCTTCTTCCTCTGCTAGTCAAGAAACATGTTTGCATTAGTCCAAAACAAGTTATCTTAAAGTAGGTACTACACTACGCTACACCGCCTAGCGTAGCAGACAATAACAAAGTAAGCATTAAGCAAAAGTGTTAACCAATGGGGGGTTGCGTCATCTGTAGTTTAAGCCATAGTCTCCGCCCCTCCTCTTCCTCTATGTGAAGAGTTTTCTTAGCTGGAGGAGGCTTCTTCCACTACAACTTAATGGCCATAGTCTCGGCTATGAGATGTTCTCCCCGAGACATGCTATCGGCTACAGCAAGGGGCATCTCTCCTACGCTGTCTTGGCCATGAAAGTTATGGGCCACCTAATCCTTAGTTGTCATAGAGAATGACTCCCCAATTATTTCTGGGGGATCTTGGGCTCAAGTGGTCTAGAGGATTTGGCAGATCCACAATCTGGAAATCTGGTTGTGATGTCACATGACCCAAGCTCCATTCTTGTGAATGACCAGAAACTCCGTAAAACACTTCAGACAGGCTATGTAAAAGGCATAATGTATATTGGAATGGGACTTTTATTTCTTATGGAGTCCCAAGATTTTGGTCTACAAGCCTTTACATAGAAACTTGGCCCAGTTGTAATGGGCCCCCTCTTCCATGACCTCACACATTATCCAGGCCTACTCAATCCCCAGGACCTTCCCTTAGGTAAGTAGCTGGGGAAATGCATGAGCACGGAAGACATGGTAAATCTCCCTAGCGAGTCCTGCTTTGAGCTTCTTCATGGAGAGCCCCTTTCACTCCTTGGAAATCCCTAACCACTCCTGAATGTCCTTCTTCTGAAGGATCAGCTCCTTCTTACCCTTCGACCCTATGAGAACACCATTAGTAGGGACATTGAACAGGTTCGCAAATAGCTCATCATTGATTTCAATGACCACCCATACACCTTGTATGCACATGTGGAAGTGGCCCACCTTGTTGGAAAAGGAGTCGACCAAGGAAAGCATCTTGGTGGCAGGAATGCTTAGATTCGGGGCTAGGCATAGATCCATAAGCCCAGCCTTTTGGATATTTTGGACCAAGGAGTTCAAAGCCGCACCGTTTATCCAATGTTGGCTCGTATCTACTTCTTCGTACTTGAAGTAGATGTTTGCCCCCTTTGTCTCGACGGTTACCACCATCACCTCCTGGGGATTTTTTGCCCCTATAACAGTTTTCACAAAAAATGTTTAACATAAAAATGTAGAAAATCCAAAGATCGCAAAGACATTTAAGCATGCAACACTTACTATTTAGCCTACCAAGTCTATACAGTAATGGGAACGATGGAATACTTACTAGAACTTGTTCAATCGTGATCAATTTGAAGGGTTGTGCCGACCTCTCATCCAACCAACCAGACTCCTTACACTGATCATAGGAAATGGGGTATAGGTATGGGTAAGTGTGGTATTCACCCCCTGCATTGACCAATCACACCTGCCCATAGGTTCTTAGCAGAAGACAACTCCTATAGGTCTATCCGTGTTGTAGCCAGCAGACCCATTCGGTTGTGATGTAGAACCTGGTAACAAAAACATACTGTTAGCATTTGGCCAATATGGCCAGTGTCGCACAACACAGTGGAACAGGGCTACAAAACTCACCCACCAACATAGTAGATGGTTCCTGGTGGGTTTTGGAAGCACGTTGCCATATAACATGCAATGAATAGTGTGTTGTAAGAATGGTAGCAGTTGTACTCAGGCATATCCCAGATTCAAGCCAAACACCTTAACCATGTGGGGCATTGACTGGATCCTTCTCCCTGCCTGCTCATGATTGCCCCATCCATCAAAAACCTCAGGATGCCCCAGCTTGCCCCAAGCAATATGACTTCTGTTATGATGGCCGCCTCTTCCTCCTCTAGGTATGACCAAACGATCATACTGAAGTGTTGGAGAAGGTATTATAGGAACTCCTATGCTCCTTCCTTGAACTAGAGCCCCCACTCTCCCACATGTATATGGGGAGGAGGAGCGTTGGCCATAAGTTTTCTTACGTGACATAGGATCCTTGCAATTTCTAAAACAATCAGAATTGGCCTTAGCCCCATCCTACACAACACAACTAGCAAGTGTTAACATCATGTCGAAGTGCAATGCACGTGCAATGTAGCAATACTTAGCAATTCATGCATATGATGTAGCATAACCCTCTTCCAGCACATAGTGTAGCAAGAACATGAAAGCTATAGTGCAGCGAAAATAGCCTAGCATAGTAAAAGAGCAATAATCCTAATAGGGTGATTAATAATATGCCCCAACAGAACATGTGTCACACTATCACATCATGCATGGCCCAACCCTCCTAAGGATCCTACATCACGCCATTCGAAATCCAAGTAACTTAAACCAACCAAACCCCTATGGCAATGACAACTGTAGCGATGGTGATTCATGCAACCTTGCATGCAATAATGGCATAGCATTTATGCATCCGCCGCAGCTGAAATGGCAACAACGACGATGCAAAGGCCAAAACAACACAATGAAAGAAAACATAGATGACTAAGACTAGGATACAAAACGAAAGAAGAAAACAAAAAAATGATAATAGAATCACGAAAAAGTAGAGGAAGCATAATAGCCTACCAGGTCATTGGCATGTCTGCTCGCACTACGACGGGCACTTATGTCACGTGCCCTAGGGTTTTCTTCACCTCCTCAACGTTTGCGAGTGCCAAGTGAGTACGTTCCTTCTTTAGAGCCATTGTCCTACTTGCACACTTTTCCTTGTCGCGATGCAAACAACTACCTTACTCTTTGTTAGCATGATTGCTCTGTGCTCCAAAATTACTTTGTGCTCTGAATATGGGCTCTGCGCTCTTACGGCGAGAATGACAAGCTTACCAGGGTTTAATCCCTATTTATGGCCATAATGGTAAAAAATGGAAACTTTTCGCTCTCTCTCTCTATTTAATGTAGAGTGTGTCGTACAGCGTAGCATGCTCACCACGACATCATAGCACTATTGGCATTAAAACCTTGACATGCTCCAAGTTAACTGCTTGCTTTCCCAAAAAATGAAAAAAAATATAGTTTTTGTTACTAGTCCAAAAAGACCTTAAACTAGCAATTTTGATCTGTTATATGTTCGTAGTTCGCAATGACACTAAACTAGCAGTTTCACGTTTTCGCATCGGCAGTTTTGCATTTCTTAGCAATTTCACGTTCTCACATCGACAGTTTTACATTTCCTATTTTAGCAGCTCTACATCTCCATGCCATAGTGGTCTGCCGTAACTTTAAACTAGAAAAATTTTAATCTTTACATCATACTTCACTAGTTACATCTCGTCATTGCTATGCAATTTTTCGTTATACACGATTACTACCAACATGTGCCTCTTAACCAGGCTTTCATCTCATCTTGACAGGTTAAGCAAAAAATGGAAATCCATCATGACCTCTCCATTTCTTTAGCTTTAGCAAGTCCACATGGCAAGCTCGCAAGACAATTGAACCCCAACCTGATCAACTGGGGGTCAACCACAACTAGCACCATAGTGTCTTTAGAAACATCCCCAGACTGGCCTGAGCATCTGGTCCGAACTCTAGATTTGGAGGCTGGGGATGTAATTGAGGATCCTATCATTGAGACGCTTATGATCATGTCCAAGGGGGAAGTAGAAATGTTAAAACTTAGCTCTTTCCTAGACGTGCAGACACATGAAAACATAGCCAAGATTCTACAAGACAACATCAAAGTCTTCGCATGGTCATACAGTGACATGCCGAGTTTAGATCCAAGGTTGATACAACAAAACATTATCCTAGACCCACGCATGAAGGCAGTCAAGAAAAAATCTCATAAGGTTAAACCAGAAATTACACTAGCCATAAGGGATGAAATCACAAAGCTATACCAAGCTGGTTTCATCCGTGTAGTTGATTATTTGGAATGGGTTTCCAACATCGTCATGGTTTCTAAGAAAACGGGAGGAATACGAATCTGTATAGACTTTCAGGGTCTGAACAAAGCAACAATCAAAGATGATTTTCCACTTCCAAGCATCAATCAACTCATCGACACTATGGCCAGCCATGCCCTGCTATCCTTCATGGATGGCTTCTCTGGCTACAACCAAATTCGCATCAACCCAAAGCATCAGCTAACAACAACCTTCATGACCCCATGGGGGACCTTTTGTTACACCATGATGCCTTTTGGGCTTAATAATGTTAGGGAAACTTACCAACGGGCCATGACTTACATCTTCAGTGACTACATCCTAGAAACGTTAAATGACTACATGGATGATATAGCAGTGAAGTCCAAGGAGGCATCTGATCACCCATGTGATCTAGGGATAGTCCTTAAGTGTTGTCAAATGCATGATTTGCATCTTAATCCTAAGAAGTATGTCTTTGGGGTAAAAAAAGGATGCATGTTAGCATGTGTAGCATCGAAGGCTGGAATATGGGTGGACCCTAACAAAGTCAAGGCCATCGTCAACCTGGCACCTCCTACAAACCTTAAAGAGTTGCGTGGGTTGCAAGGTAGGGTACAGTTCATCTGAAGGTTTATAGCAAAGTTGACAGACAAGTTACACCCCATGCAACATCTTCTAAAGAAAGGGGTTAACTTTAAATGGACAACCCAGTGTCAACAAGCCTTCAATGACTTGAAGAAAGAGCTTTTGCACCTTCCAACTATGCACCGGTTGTAGAAGGATAAGTCTTTCTTCATCTACCTTGCCACCTCTGACACATCTATTGTAGCACGACTATGTCAGAAACGAGACAACGGATCTGAGATACGAGTGTATTATCTAAGTCATGCATTAATAGCACATGAGGCGAAATACAACAAAGTGGAGAGGAACTGCCTTGCCTTAGTATTCACATTAAAAAGGTGAAGGCACTACTTGTTTTGTAGTACAATTAACATCATTTGCAAAAGAAACATACTCCAGGCTATCACTAACATCCTATATGAGAGTAGCCAGATAGCCCGATGGAAAGCAATAACCACAGAGTTCGACCTACACTATGTAAGCTAGTCATCGACTAAGGGTTAAGCCATAGCAACGCAACTTATAACCTCACCTGTCGATGACCATGCAACCATAGATCCCAAGTTCCCAGACGAGCATGTTGGCACTATCAACATCCTCCCATCGCACCTGGAAGCTACCTTACACTTCAATGGTGCTTCAACCGCACGATGAGGTAGTGCAGCTATCTTCATTACATTCCCCTCTGGGGAAATGCACTCGTTTTCTTATCATTTTGTGTTCCCTTGTACCAACAATGTGGTAGAGTTTGAGGGGCTACTCAAAGGCCTCTCAGTTTCCCAAACACTATGCATACAACACTTGGAAATCTACGGTGATTGACAACTAGTTGTGAATCAAATCATCGAGGTCTATGCCTACAAAGCTATGCACCTACAATCCTACTGTGATCTAGCAAAAAGCTTGCTTTAGCAATTTGCAACCACAGATGTGCAACACATGCCACACAATGAGAACACTATGGCAGATGCCTTAGCCACCCTAGCACTAAATATTCCACCATGCTTGTTTGCAAGTCTACCAACTTCGATTGTCAAATGTATTGAGCCTATCACTTAGGTGGGACATGTGGCCTCTATTAGTGCTGCAGATACCCAAGAGTGATATGCTAACATTAAAGCATACCTACAACATGGTGAACCCCCAAGTGGATTGACATCTACCTAGAGAGATGTGATTTGTAAGCATGCACGTCAATATACACTCATGGGAAATGATGCCCTGTGCAGACGCTCCTATGATGGGATATTGCTGGCATGCATGGGTGGGGAGCAAGTGCAGAGGGTAGTTAATGAAGTGCATGAGGGACTATGTCGTGGACACATAGCACCTAGGGCTATGGCTGTGAAAATTAGATGCCTAGGGTACTACTGACCCCATATAGAGTGTGATTTCTTGTCAAAAGTCAAGACATGTGACATGTGCCAGAGATACGCAAATCTCATACACGTCTCACCTACGAACCTACACCCAACACAAATCACATGGCCTTTCCAATGATGGGGACTAGACCTCATAGGACCTATCATGCCTAAGTCCTCCGCAGAGCATAGCTTCATTATCACCGTCACTGAGTATTTTACTAAGTGGGTGGAAGCTATCCCCTTGAGGAAGAGGACATCTTAGCATATCTGCCACTTCATCTTGGATAACATCGTGACAAGGTTTGGGCTTCCGTTGACTATTGTAATCGATAATGGGCCACAATTCAGTAGTACGGAAACCTAAACCTTCTGCAGAAATCTAGGCATCAGGCAATCATTCTCCTCCTCGTATTACCTGTAGGCAAACGGACAGGTGGAGGCTATAAATAAGTCCATCATCAACTTGCTAAAGTTGATGCTTAGCAACAATAAGAGGTAGTGGCACGAGAAAATCCTCTATGTTCTATGAGCCTACAAAATGACATGTAGAACCACGACGAGTAAGATCCCTTATAGCCTTTTTTATGGATCTGAAGTTGTTTTGCCTCTTGAGTTTTAGGTACCATCACTTTATTTGATCATCTCAGATGTCATGAGTGAAGCCCAAAACAATGAGTCATGGATCATTAACCTTGACTCAATAGAGGATGAGTGCGCGCAGACGTTGAGCCACATCGAGTGCCACCAGAGCAAGCAACAACAAAAGCACCATGCAAACTTGCATCAATGGCTAGTACAGAAGGGAGACCTCATTCTCAATGCTATCCATGAGCATGTAAGAAAATTCTCAGCCAACTGGGAAGGCCCATACATGCTCACTAAAGCCTTTTGGAATGGAGCCTTCAAGCTGGCGAACATGGATGGCAATGAGTTCGCCAACCCAGTGAATCCGTACCTCAAGACGTACTACATTTGAAGCATGAACGCAACAAGCAGTGTCCACTATGATGTTAAACTAGTGGTAACAAGTAGTGTCTGCTATGACGTTAAAATGGAGGCAACAAGTAGCGTCCACTATGATGTTAAACTAGTAACGACCATCCGCTACGACGTAAAACTAGCACAACTAGTTCGCTATGATTGTAAACTGGCATGGCACGTCTGCTATAACATTAAATTAGCATGTATTGGGACCTTAAACTAGCACGATGATTTACTAGGATCCTAAACCAGCACATGGTCTACCAGGACCTTAAACTGGGTTCACGTCATGTCCCTAGCATGCATTTGCAGCAAGTACACATCGAATGAGCATGCATAGTGCTAACATGGGGGTGGGACATTGCAGCTCCAGAACGTAGTTCATGATGTAGTGGAAAAAAAATTTGGAACGTATGCGATGCCACCATCATTGACATTATGCTGACCTACCATCACAATGGTCCACCACCTTGATGATAGTTTCTTGGCCTGTGCCTGCTACTAGACTTCCAGAAGTATTGTGGCCTAGCCAAAATATTGTTATCCTCCAGCTCCCTACCGATGCTTGGGCTCGCATGACATTTAGCTATGTGGTACTTGATCCCATAGTTGAACTGAGAATGCATGCCTTTGGCAGGGATTCCAGAGCATCTACACTCACAGCAACTCCCAGCACCTTTGACACCGGCTCCACCACGTTGATGTTGCCAAGGCTACTACTGGCCTTCCTACTTTGGACACCATACACCAACATGGATGTCCAAGAGCTTCAACAACATCTGCAGCAAGCAAGATCTTTGCCCTTGCTTTGCATCGTGGATGTTTTGCTCTCCATTGTGCTTACAGGGTGCGGCCAAAAGCATGTCTTGCCATAGCAGCAAATGCTACGGCCTCATGAAGTGAGTGCCTTGACTAGCTTGGCTACTTTAGAGTGCAAATTCCATGACATGCGTAACACAGCTCGCCACATGGGAAGCATCTATAGGCAGGACAAAATCCCATACGGATGTAACACAACTCATCCTGGGAAAGAAGCACCTATCCTATGAGAGATCGTAGGTAAGCAAAAGTAAATATGAAAATGCGAACAAATCCCTCATGAGCACTCTAACAAGGGACTCTACTAAACCTCATCTTTACGCTTTTCCTGAACCTCCTTCCTCCCTACAACACTCTCAAGCATAGCCAAGCAACATCCCGACAATCACCGAGCAGCAACGTTAGAGTCGTGTCTTCCGTGGTGTTTCATATTATTTGTCAACGTCTCTTGAGCCTATCCTCCAGACGTCGACAAAGAGGGGCTAATGAAACATCCCAAAATTTGAAGGCATGCTTGCTTCACTAGGTCTTTGCAATTCGTGCAGCATTACGACAGTTCTTCAGGAGATGGATGCTCTGATGTTTAGATTGTCCAGTTCAGCAGGTTTTCTATCCTAGGTGTCAACAAGCTAAATAGATTCTCTAGCCTACCCACCTGAGTAGTTCATCTAGCTAACCGCACACTTAGGAGCAGTGTGTGGAATTATTGGTAGTGCTTAGAACACGCAAAATGCTTCAGCAAGTTTTCTAAGTCAAGGAGTTTTGCTATGCTAGGCTACGCTATGTAGCGTAGCAAACATCAGAAGATGTTTGTAGAAGCACAGTGCTACACTATGCTATGCCACGTAGTGTAGCACAGCATAGCAAAAAACTAGATGGTTAGTCTCCTCACCCAACTTCAAGTCCTTCAACAATGTCTCCTTCCGTCAGAAAGTGGTGAACTTGGCAAGAAGTAGGCCATGCTGGCCACTACGCTACGCTAAGTTACATGGTGTAGCGAGGTGTAGCAATTCTACGAAAGTGACAAAAGGCATCTCAAAGGGTGGGATCAGCAAGTTCACAAGCTTCGCAATGCAAAAGGAAAAGTTTGTAGATTGGTAATATTTTTTATGACTAAGGACAATTGCTACGCTATGATACGCTACGTAGCGTAGCATAGCATAGCAAATATGCAGTAAATAGTTAGCGCACTTGAAAGGTTTCCAATGCATGCAGCAGGACACAAGGTAATTTTTTTTGCTTTGAACTGGCCGCTACGCTACACTGCGTAGCATAGCACAACATGATAAGATGCTACACTATGCCAAACATGCTATGCTACAACGCATAGCAAAGCATGGGAAGCAGTTACGCTTCATCAATGCACTCCACCTATTCGCACTGTTGCTCTGACTGCATAATTACAATGTGGTAGGCTTGTAATTACAACATGGTAAACTCGCCAAATGGTTATGTAGGCACATGCAACATAGATAGGTTAGCATAAGCCCAGGGCACGTGGCGTCCAAAACACATCTTTCGCATGCCCTCAATCCTATAAATACCCCAATGAGCAATGCTTGAGGGGTCCCCAAGTTCATTTTTTTGGCAATCTGGTTAGCTAACAATTTTGTTGGCTAACAAGCAGAAAGTTAGCGTTGTAACCTTGAGCATTGTAAGCTTTCTATTTAACATTGTAAATAATTAGCACTCTTAGTTGGCATTTTGTTCTACTCTTTTCTATCACCTTGGTAGCACTTCACATTGTTAATGCTTGAGTCCGCATCCAAGCACACAATCAGCATTGTGCAACCAATTGTATCCACCTTAACAGAGTGAAGTCGTAGCTTCGAGGTGGTGCATTTTTCTAACTGCATTTTACTTTGTCTCCTACTTCTTATTGCATTTTACACTATTTTCCATCCCTTCTACATTGCTATCAGTCTCATTTTCACAATCTTGTTTTCAAATTACCCGGTTGCAAAAGGTTATATTAACACCAACTAAGTCCCTGCCTGATCGACCAGACCGTTCAGGGCATCCTGTTTCCATTCTATCCAGCATAGCCCTCCCGTGGAAACGGGGTTAAGACTGTCAATGATTGACGACCTCTCGGTGTTTTCCAGTGGTTGACGTTTTTTATCACTACAATCAACACCCACAACATCCATCCAACCCACTCATGTGTGGCCTACCTTAGTCACTGCATCCATTACTTAGCCAATGCATCAACTAAACCCGTCTTCTAACTAGCAACAACCATATGCTATGACATTAAACTAACAACAATTATTTGCTATGGCATTATATTGGCAATGACCATCCTCTACAACATTAAATTGGAAAACTTTGCAACCAATAGTCTAATCTTATGCTATGCAAGCAACACAAGCTTAGCCAATGTAACAAGTTGGCACATCCCCAAGCTTGAATCAAGCATTCCAGCTGATCCAAAATTTGATAGAGGAGATCAACCAACTCAAAGCTACCTCCTCTAAAACCATCAAGGTGGTGGACTTCTACTAAGATGATCTCATAAATCCTACGGTCTGACCCCTAACTCTTCCAACTGGGGTCTCATTGCCTCAACTCACCAAGTAAAATGGTAAAGGAGACCCCAATGCATACTTGGTCACATTTTGATTTGAGTGCCTACTTCTTCAAGCTTGGCCACAAGCCATCATGCATGTGTTCCCCATGTCACTCACTAGCAAGGCCTTAGACTGGTATCATGCAATACCTAAGGCCTAAATCTCCCATTTGGTGTGGTGTTCCATTTCTCTCTCTCATTTTTAGTATTTTCTTGCATTTTTCTTGCATCATTCTACACTTTTTCATGCATTGCCATGTTGTACTATGCTTGGGTTGTTCTCTCCATGGGTTGACACCCTCATTTCGGTTGAAACCCTTAGCTACCCTTGCCCCTATTCCATTGCTATGCTCTACACTTATCACCATGAAACACCACTTTGACACTTAGCACCATTTTTCATTATTTGCATTTTCAGTTTGGCTAACTATGCCATCCCTTGGTTGCACCCACCACCCCGATTACAACTGCAAAGTCCCTATTAATTGACAAGATTGTTTAGGATGCTCCATCTCTATTTTCCAACAAGGCCCTCATGTGGAGGTAGGGTTAAGGTTGTGCATTCGTTGACCCCTCAGTGATTCTAGCCACTGACATTTTTGATTGTTACAATTGAGAGATGTAATGAAGGTCAAACTCCATGGTTATGGCTGTTCATTGGGTTATGCAGCTACTCTCATAGATATTGATCATTATGGTTTTGAGCACATTATCTCTACAAATGATATTGACTTTTCTTTTGAAGAGGTAGTGCCTCCACTTCTTTAATGAGAATACTAGTGCTAGAAAATATTTCTCCACTTAGTGTATTGGGTTTCATGGACAACTAATGCATGGCTAAGATAGTACACTAGAATTTCTGCTCCATCATCATGTTTATGGATGTGTTAGAGATGGTTAGGTAGATGTAAAAATTTCTACCCTCTTATAGAGGATAAACCATCGGTAGCTGTGTCAACTCTTCTTTAAGGGTTTCAAAGGCCTCTTGACATTGAGCTATCCACTCATAATGAACCCATTTCTTAAGCAAGTGTTACATGGGCTATAGTTTATCCATAAGCTCAAAGATAAACCTATGAATAAATTGAAATTTGCCTTACAATCCTAGAAGCTTCTTAAGGTTTGTGGGCACTGAAACACCCTAAATCTTCAAGGCATTCTTGCTTCACTAGGGTCTTGGGACTGAGGCAAACATTTCCATAAGTGTAGCCTCATGACCACTTGGTAGGAAATGGATACTCTAATTTTAGACTATTCAATCTAGACAAACTCACTTGGCTAACAGTTAAATCAGAAAGCATGCTAAGGGTTGTCGACGGTGCTCAAGATCAACAAAACAGTTCAGCAAGTTTTCTAGTCAAGAAGTTTGCTACGCTACACTAGACTATGTAGCATAGCAGGCCTCAGAAGACAGTTGTAGGACAAAGTGCTACGCTATGCTATGCTACGCAATGTAGCAAAGGAAAAACAAAAAGGCCCAGCTTGCTTAGTGATCCCAATTGCACTCAGCAAGCACTCCGGCCCCTAAAACCATTTGCCTTGTTTGACTTCAAATCCTTTGGTAAAATTTCTTACTAGAACATGGCAGATTGAGAAAAAAGTAACCCATGTTGGCTACTACGCTGTGCTACACTATGTAGCGTAGTATAGCATAGTGATGATGTAAGAAAGACAAAAGGTGTCTCAAATGCAAGTTCAGTAAGTTCAAAGCTTTTCCTTCATAAAGGGTAGAAGATGCAGTTGTCAGCATGATCAAGCTTCAAGCAAACATTTGCAACTTCAACTCAAATAACATATAAAGCTAGCCGCTATGCTATGCTATGCTACGTAGTGTAGCAAACATGCAGAACTAGAAAAAATATGTCAAAGGTTAACTAGACACATGCCAAGGCCTCTAGTTGATGTAATTAACTTCAACACAAATTTCTTCTTCGAACTAGTGGCTACGTTGTGCTACGCTACATAGCATAGCATGGCATAGCAAGCTACTACACTACGTCAACATGCTATACTCCACAGCATAGCATAGCGTAGCAACCTGCTACGCTACTTTAGTGAGCTTCACTCCTCATCTGCATTGTTAGCAAGCCTAATTCTAGCATCTCCAGTTCTAACAGTATAATTGCAACATGACAGGTTCGTGATCAACTCTACATGTCTGTGCAACGTGGGCACGTCAGCATTTCCTGGGTCCAAGACACGTGGCATTCAAGCCTCATTTCTCATGTGCTCCTGACCCTATAAATACCTCGACAAGCAATGCTCAAAGGGTTGACAAATTGGCAATTTGGTGTTTGACAAAAAATTTAGCTTTTGGCAACTTGGTTGGCAAATTGGCAAACTTGAGTAGTTGAAAAATTTTAGTTTTTAACAACCTAGTTTGCAAATTGTTGGTGGTTGGAAAAAAAAAATCCTTGGTTGGAAAATCCATTTAGCAATTTGTTAACAAAATTGACATGTTGACTCTGTAGCATTTTGCATTGTTGGCTCTGGAGTCTATGTTCAAGCACATCGTTGGCTTGCTTTGAACATCCTGGTTACTTTTGGGATCTCTGTGCCTTCCAGTATTGCGCAACTGATTGTATCCACCTTGACAAAGTAAAGCTGTAATCTTGAAGCGGTGCATTTCTTAACTTTAGTTTTCTTTATTTTCCTGCTTATCATTGCATTTTACATCATTTTCGCTTCCTCACACTTAATAATTGTTATTTTATGCTATAAACATGGTTTCCAAATTAAAGATTTACATAAGGTTTAGTGACACTGACTAAGTCCCTATCTGATCGACCAGACCATTTAGGGCACCACGCTTCCATTTTATCTAGCATGGCCCTCACATGGATTCAGGGTTAAGACTATTCACCTGACAACCTCTCAGTGTTTCTAGCCACCAACATTTTTGGTCACTACAGTTTTCTGGTGCTAGAAGGAGGGCCTTTTTAGTGCCCTTTCTATGTTTTACGGTAGTCCTCTAAGCGTTCTGCACCTCGATGTGCACTAGTGTAAACTTGACACCCTTTTGTGGTTGTTTACGCATTGTGTGTTGTAGATCAGTCGCTTCGACGATTCCTCCAAAATCCTACAGGACATAAAGCCTTTGACCACCATTTGACCCCCTTATTTCACGGTAGTCTTGCATGCGTTCTATACCCCATCATGCACTAGTGTAAATGTGACACCCTTTTGTGGTTGTTTACACATCGTGTGGTGTAGATCGGTCACTTTGGTGGTTCCTCTAGAATCCTGCAAGATAGAAAGCCTTTGATCACCTTCTGATCTCCTTGTTTTCCTAGTTTGCAAACCCTTTTAGCTTTATGACAATGATTTCCCCAAGCACCACTTCTACCACCTCTAATGTTGAGGTTCCCCTCATAGTTCAAGGCACCATAGGTGCCGAGCAGTCGCTCAGTCCATTACTAGGGCCACGTTGATCCCTCAGGATCCAAAACTAGGCACCTGAAGGCTTGACCCAGCAACACGAGTGATATAACTTTCACTACGCTAAGGTGCAGGAAAACCTTCCCTTAGATCTGCAAGAACTCAAAGACAAACATAGCTTCGAGTTCTCTTACTGCAATGAGAAGGAATTTATTCCCACTCCCAGTGCTTCTATCCCTTTGACACAAACACATCAATGGCTCCTAGATCAGCTGATCTAGCTGACTAGGTCTAGGGAGCCATGAGACATGACATCTCAGCATGATGAGGCATTCCAAGATAGGTAGGAGGAATTAGATTCTCAATCTAAGGATGGGGGTCAAACTAACCCTACCACCATTCCTCCTACCTCATCCTTTTGGAGAAACCTGCTCTCTATCATCGCTCCCTTCATGATTACATCTGCATCGTCGCAACCACTAGTGTCATCAGAAATGGGCAGCCATGCCATGCCCTCGATGTTTCAATACGCCTACTCCCTAGTCTCATTCGCAACCACTACTCCTCCACAAACTATTCATCAGTCTATTCTTGCATTGCACCATGCACCAGTCACGAGTACCCTACCCCATGTTCACACTGTACCTACCTCATAGTTTCATGTAGTCTTTGCCTCCATTCCTATGTTTACACCTATCCCACTATTAGCGGTGAGGCCAGGCCTGTCCACATGGTGGACCCCACTCACTTCTCCTTCTACTACGCAACTATCGTAGATGTCCCACTATGCTCGTCATCAAACTTACCAGGTCCTATAGATGGTACAACCAAGTGCAGGACCATGGTCTATCCCACTGACCATGTAAGTGGCCTACCCTATAGCACAACCAATGGTTGTTGCTCCAACAACACCACCTAATGGATGGTGGACAATGTAAGCAGCACCATTCACAGGGGCCATCCCACTAACATCGCCTATGGGCCACATTGCTCCCCCTACCATGCAACAAATGGGAGCTGCTCCTGCAGCTCCCCAACCATCCACATCATCTCTGAGTCTGGATCAAGCATTCTAGCTTATCCAAACCCTCACAGAGGAAATTAAATGCCTAAAGGCTATCATTTCTGATACAATACAAGTCATGGACTTCTACCAGGATGATCCCATCAACCCAGCAGTCCCCGTGCTAACGTTATCCCTTGGGATGTCACTTCCCCATTTTACAAAATACAATGGAGAGGAGGATCCCAATGCACATCTTGTTACGTTTAGGTCCGAGTCCCTTCTTTTGCAATAATGGTCACATATAATCATCCATGTATTTTCTATGTCTCTAACTAAAAAAGCCCTGGACTGGTACCATGCCCTTCCACACTCCTCCATATCAACCCTAGAGGAGCTCCTGACCAGGTTCGTGATGCATTTCAAGTATAACTTTAAACTAGAAGTTATGCTGGATTAGTTGATGAGCATGAAACAAGACCCACTAGAACTAGTCTAGAAATTTATACAACACTAGAGTGCTACCCTTAATGAGATCTGTGAGCCCATCGTGCAGGCCCATTTGCTGGTCGTCTTTAAGGGTACAGTGAATGACTTTATCAAGTCCAAGTTGTACTATCTCGCTCCACGCACTCTTAGTCAAGATTTTTCCTAGACTAAGAGCATACAAGACGTAGCTAAGGTAAGAAAAGACATGGCCTACATTGCATATAAGAACACCTTTATGAAGAAGGACAAGGACAAGGGTGAGGCACGGTGGCCATTTTGGCAAATGAAGCCAAACCCAACAACAGTAACAAGAATAATAAGAAATTGGCCATAACAGCAACTAATCCCATGCCCAAATAGGGAAACGCACCTCAACCTTCCACATCTGCATCTGAAGCATCTGCACCACCTAAACCAAACTTTGAGCGTAAAGATCACTCGAAGTATACCCTGCTTCTCATCAAGCCTTTAGATCTTCTGAGGCAATTATTGGCGGCGGGATACATCCAACACAAGCGAATGTCAGAGGAGGGAGCCAAGAAACATCAGTGGTACTACAAACTCCTTAGGAATCCCTCTTTGGCTTTGCCTAATGAGCCCCTAGTTCCTAAGGGTTTTAGGCTGGAGTTATTTTGTGACTACCATCAACAATGTGGTCACTACACGGATTACTGCATGGTGTTAAAAGATGACATCAAAAGGATGATTGATCAAGGGAAGTTATTTTTGGATGAAAGCAGCCCAGTGCATCTTGAAAATCAATCTTTGCACATTTACACAGATCCTCTTAACACCAACAACATCAATTACATTATCAACACCATCGTTGTTGATAATAATCCTAAACCACCCAAGTAGCTATTTGTGGTTTATGTGCCTCAGTGTAGCACACCATCACCACCAACAACTAATCAAAGTCCGCAACAACCTTTTGTCTTGAGAGTCCCTCCTTGGGTATCCACCCCTATAGGGGGTCGAGCTACTCAACCGCCCCTACCCCGCATAAGACAGCACCACAACCTTCTTGTCCAAAGAGACAAGAGGAGCATTTGATGGGTGAGACATCAAGGGAAAGTACCACCCTAGGTACTTTCAAGACTACGTCCTCACCCCCTGCATCTATGTCCTCGTCGCTGAAACATGGCATTGCTACACGTGCACAGTCTTCGCCACCTCACCCAAAAGTGTTTGAACCCAAACCTGAAACTATCCCTCCTTAGGAAATTCGTCTCCTAGGACGAATAGAAGAGAAGAAAGGCAGTAAACAGGAAGGTGGCCAGGACCTTTTGAGTGCTCTCACTCAGGTCAAGAAAGTTCTGAAACAGAAAAACACTATGCTGAGCCTATACAACCTGATCATGACATATGCAACACACCATGAGACCCTAGTTTTCATGTTAATAGAAATTCTAATTTACAAGAACATGCCAATGGAAGAGAAAGTGATCCACTTGGTCATGCTTCCTTCTGTGCCTACAGAACCTCAACCATCCTAATTGACTTTTTGCAATGCTTCCAATAGGGAAGACCCTGAAAAGGATTAGGTTACTACAACACCTCTTTTCATCATAATTTGGGTTGACCAAAATAATATCCAAAGGGTACACATTGATGATGGGGCTGCTACGAACATCATCCCTTTCCCTATTGTGGATAAGCTGGGTTTGGTCGACCAGATCAGACCCACGACAACGTCATGCTTAAAGTTGTTCAATGGGGCACAGGTCGTGGTGAATGGCATGGTCCAAATTAACTTCATGGTAGGGGACTAGTTTCCCACAAATGCAACGTTCATCGTGGTCGAAGAGATGCCCGAGTTTAACCTAATCTTGGGGAGGTCATGGTTAGTGCAACTTAGGGCTATCTCTTCGTTCATACATAAGGAGATCCATCTACCCTATGCAAGAAGGGAGGTGGTAATCCATGGAAATGAGGTAGCAATGTAAGCTATCAATAACATAGATATGGAATAGGACTCGAATGTTATAACTTCTAAGAATGAAGCACTTGTCTCCGTGGATACTAACCATTCAGCAAAAGAGTCAGCTAAACCCGCTAGCTCAGAAAACGAAAACGCATGGGCTGAGTTGCCCTTCCAAGCGGAGGACAATGATGTAGAAGAAGGCCATAGCAAAACACCTTAGCCTTACATCTTGTCCAATCCATGATGGTTCAAAAAGAAGTTGCACATAGCATAGCAATCCCACTGCTTCTTGCCTAGCTAACATCCATTGTATAGTTATCGCTTATTCACCTCGCATCCATCCATCTACGCTAGGTACGTAAACTTACTTCCTTCAAACCATTAACATATCTTCTATTTATGTTAAACTTCTCCATGGCTTGTTAAGGCCTAAAACTGGCAAAATTTTCTCTATTTACATCATGTCCAATGGCCCAAAATGGCCTAAACCTAGTAATGGCCTGAAACGACCTAAAACTAGCCAAGGTCCAAAATGGCCTAAAATGAGCCATGGCCCAAAATGGCCTAAAAATATATTTTCCCATGGTCCAAAAAGGTCTAAAACTACACATGGCTCGAAATGGCCTAAAACTAAAAATGGCTTGAAATGGCCTAAAATTAGTGACGGCCCAAAATGGCCTAAAAATAAGACAAAAAAAAACATAAAATAATGATAACATAGATAACACATAAGCTAGAATAAACCAATTTTTTAAAAAAATTGCTTTTTCATTCAAATCTTTTTTTCCATCAAACAATGTTTGCGATAGTTTTACAAAAATACAAAAATTCAAAAACCCATGTTGTCATAGGTCATCTTCACCCGCATCGTTTGCTCCCACATCATTCCCTTCCACATCGCTTTTCTCTGCACTACCTTCTTCTACCTCATCATTTTCACCCTCTACGGGCCCCACATCTTCATCTAGAATTTGCATTGTAGAAGTGAAGTAGTCAGCTAGAGGAACACGTAAATGCTAGAAAAACATTGCATAGCAAAAAGTGACCAACCTGAGATAACCCCGCATCTATCTTGAAAGGTATGCGATCCAACCCAATCCTGAGGTGGTGCCAGGCCTCCTCCTCTATGATATCTGCCCAATGCTTATCACTAGGTTTAGCGTTTGTAGTAGCTTTCTCCTTTTCAATGGCCATCCATCTTGGCAATCTCGAAGAAAAGGAGGCAGTGGCAGTCTCACCTGTGGGAAGATTCACTTTCCGTTTAGGAGATTCACTGACTGTCACCTACTCCATGAAATTTTTTTAAGCTTCAGAAGTCCCAATGGCATTCAGGAATGCTTCATAGGTAAAAACCTTCACTGAAGCATCCCAGTATTTTTTGCGGTAGGTGGCACATTCTAGTTTATACATATGTTTATGGTTTTTTTAGGACTGCCCCCACTCGTAAACTCTAGTGCTATAGTCTTTCCAATCCTAGTTCTTCTGAGCCAACAAGTCCATCTACATCCACCATTCTATTATCTCCCGAGTGGCCTTATTATTGCACCGCATGGTTGTCCAGTATCTAGCATAATCTATGATAGATGTGAATCAACTTCCATCATTGGTATCAAGCTAGGAGGAACTCGTTCCTAGATCGGAGGTCTCCCACCTCAATGGTCAGTTCAGCCTTCCCTTTCTCGATCCTCTAGATCCATTTCCACAGGTCTTCATTGACACACCTACACTCCCATAATGAGTGTGGTAAGTGAAAAGTACATTTTCTAGCCTTGTCGTATATGCAACAAGGCACCTTAGCCACTTCAGGTGGGAATGTAGGCATGACGTTGACTTTCAATGCCTGTTTCAGGTCCCACTTGAGTCGAGAGGTTATTACCATACATAAAAAACACATCAGTCACACTAGCATGGCAAAGCTTCAACAATTCAAAAGGTCTAGCGTAGCAACCTCAAAGAACTTAGCGTAGCTACTTCACTTACCCACTTTAGGATCAACCTATCCAAGATGGTCGATCATGTTGTCGATGACCCCCTACATGAACGTAAGCTTGTCAGGGGTCTCAACCCATGGTTCTAGGCGAATGAGGGGAGGTCCTGCAACATTGGAAATGGTGTCTATCATATGACCAAATGAGTCATTAATGACTGAGATGGACTGCAATAAAGCTATGAGTAACACAAATGACAGTGTAAGGGATCCTACCCAGTAAATCCTCGGGGGTGATAACGGGGGGATCATCCATTGACATATTGTTTAATATATTGTTAAACTGACTAGCATCTAATTGCAGTTCCCCTCCTTGCTGGCTCAAAACTATGGTAGCATCCTTAGCATTCGTCTGCTCCCTAGATGCTAAAGTACATTTAGTAAAGGGATCTCCAACAGAAGTCCCTTCCTAGTTGATGCAAACTTCCTCTTTATTCATTGGGGCCTTTCTTTTTAAGGCACCAGCATCCTCCTCATACATAAGAGGCTCTTCCTCATTGCCAAAAATTTCCTCCTCTTTAGTAGGAGGGTTTTCCTCGTTGACAGGAGCCCCTTCCTTAGTGGCAAGAGCTCCTTCCCTCTTGACTAGGGCCCTTTCCTCTATGATGGGGCTCCCCGCGTCTTTATTTTCTACCCCCATCTTGGGGGCCAACACCTCTTCATCGCCTTCTTCTTCTTCTTCTTCTTCTTCTTCCTCTGGCAGCAAAAACATATTGCCATTAGCTTAAAGCATGTTAGCTTAAAGTAGATGCTATGCTACACAGCATAGCACAACGTAGCAAGCATTAACCACAAAGGTGAAGAAACAAACATAGAGAAAAGCATCTACTGATGGGAGGCTATATCTTGCGTAACTTAAATCACAGTGATGGCCCTCCTTCCTCATCCATATAAGGAGGCTCCTTGGCTGGACGAGACCTCTTTTGCCACAACTTAGTGGCCACCATCTCAGTGATGAGACGTTTCCCCTACGATATGCTACCTATAGTAGTAGGGGGAACCCCTCCCAAGCTATCCTGGCCACGGAAGTTGTCGACCACCTGATCCTTAGTCTTCATGGAAAATGACTCCCCAATAGCTTCTGGGGGATCTTGTGCTTGGGTGGTTTGGAAGATTTGGTAGAACCATGGTTTAGAAATCTGGTTACGATCTTGCATAACCAAGACTCCATTCTCATGGACTACCAAAATCTTTGTGGAATGCTGCAAGCAAGCTATGTAAAAGGCGTGGTGCACGTTGAAATAGGACTTAGGCTTCGTATGAAGCTTGACCATTTCAGCTTGCAGGCCCTTATAGAGATGCCTTGCCCAATTATAACGGGCCCCCTCTTCCATGACCTCTTGCATCACCCAAGCTTGCTCAATCCCAATAATCTTCCCTTGGGAAACTAGCTTGGGGAATGCATGGGCACGGAAGATGGGGTAAATGTCTTTGGTGGCTTTTGGCTTGACCCTCTCCATGAGGATCCCCTTTCATCCTTTTGCAACCCCTAGCCACTCCTCAATGTCCCCTTGATGGTTCACCTCTTTCTTGGTCTTCGATCCTACTGGGAGACCATCAAGAGGGACACCAAAGAGGTCCACGAATAGTTGGTCGTTGGTTTCAAGGATCACCTACAGATCATGTACACGTGTGTGGAAGCAGTCTACCTTTTCAAAAAAGGAGTTGGCTAGGGCAAGCATCTCAGTGGCAGGGACGCTTAGGTTCATGGCCAGGAACAAATCCATGAGCCTAGCATCCTGAAGATGCTTGGTCACCGATTTCGAGTCCGTGTTACACAACTAGTGTTGGGTCTCATCTACCTCCCCATACTTGAAGTAGATGTTGGTCTCTTGATGCCCAGAGGTGATCACCATCACCTCCTGGGACTTCTTCGCCATTGTAACAGTTTGTACAAAAACAAAAAAATTAAAAAACAAGTTAGACAAAGCATAAATAGTAGAAAAAATAGGAAAAAAACTCGAACATGTAGTAACTTACTGTTTAGCTTACTAGGTCTAAACAGTAACGAGAATGGCAGAAGATCAACCAATACATCTTCATCGGTGATTGGTTTGTAGGGTGTCCAATCCTCATCCAACCAGCCAAACTCTTCGCACTTGTCATAGAGCTAGGGGTACCAAGTTGGATAGGTTTTTTACTCACCCCCACATTGGCCTATCACACTTGCGCAAATATTCTTAGCAGAAGAAAACTCCCACAGTGCCATCTGTGCCAAGCTAAGACATCTGTATCACCATGAAGCCCGTTCTTGTTGATGAAAAACCTGGTAAAGAAAACACACTATTAGCATTTGCCTAGTGTAGCAAACATTGCATAGCGTAGTGGAACATGTCTACAAAACTCACCTGTTGGCACAGTAAATGATTCTTGGTGGGTTCTAGAAGCATGTTCCCATGTGGCATGCAATGAACAAAGTGTTGTAGGGATGGTAGTAATTATATTTAGGCATATGCCAGATCCAAGTTAGATGCCTCAAATTTTTTGGGTGCTGACTAGATTCTTCTCCCTAGTTGCTGCTAATTTCTCCATCTATCAAAAACCTCAGAATACCCTGATTTGTCCCAGGCAACAGAGTTTCTGTTATGAANGCATCATGTTCAAGTGGAATTTACATATAGCATAGCAAAATTAGCAGTTAGCAGATAGCGTAGCACAATTCTCTCCATGCATGTAGCATAGCAAAAAACACGAAGGTAATAGCATAGTAGAATTAGCTTAGCGTAGCAACAACAAAACTAAAGATGAATATTTAAACAAGGGAGAATTCAAGGCACTATATCCATTCAACAAATCTGTTTGAAAAAGTGATTAGCATCACACCGTGATAGAACATGTGTTATGCTGTCACATCACGCACATGGCCAAACCCTCCTGAGGATCGTACACTACGCTATTTGCATGCCAAGTGGCTAAAATCGCCCAAGCCTCTACGATGATGACAGCCACAACGATGGTAGTCTAGGTAACGTTGCATGCAACCTTAGCATAGCGTCCATACATCCGTCGTGGCTGAATCGGCAACAACGATGGTGTAAGGGCCAAAATAATGACAGCACAATGACAAAAAACACAGATTGCTAAACAAAAATTGCAGAAACAAAAATAGGGAGAGCAGAAACAATAACAGAGGCATAGGAAAATAGAGGAATTATAGCATCCTATCTGGCCAATGGTGTCTCCTCTCGCACCACGATGCATGCCTACGACACATGCCCTAGGATTTCTTTCACTTCGTCAACCTTGGAGAGTTCCAAGTATTTACATTCTCTCTTGGGAGCCATTGTTTTTCTTGCTGATTATTCCTTGGTCGCTACACTGAACTGCCTTGCTCTCAGTTAGCACAATCTCTCTACACTTAGAATGTGAGCTCTATGCTGTTACGATGAAAATGACAAGTTTACTAGGGGTAAACCCCTATTTATAGCCAAAATAGTAAAAGGAAACTTATCATTCTCTCTCCTCAATTAATGTGGGATATTCCGTACAACGTAGCATGCCTGCCACAGCGTAGCAGCACTGTTTGCATTAAGGTAGGTGGGACCAACCAAAAGCTTTGACACACCTCAAACTAGCCATTTGCCTTCACAAAAATATCTTGTTAGTGGTCTGTAAAGACCTTAAACTAGCACCTTCATGTACCGTCCAAAATCATCAGTCTCCAGCTGGAAGGAAATAGAGACTTGGAGATATCCGGACATGCACAGAAGACCACCCTACCTTCGCCTGAGGGCGAGCTGGAATGAACGAAGGTAGAGTACCTTGAGTGGTCCGCATGCGGATCAGGCAAGGATTTCTCCAAATGTACACCGAGGTGCTATATGCTGGGTTATACATAAATGGCGTAACAGGCGTAAAACAACGCGTAAACAATGTAATTGATGCGAATGGAGCGTAAACAGAATACATGCAACTATTAATGCAAACTGTAACAGATTTTGGGAAGAAAATGTAACAATGGCATTTCAAAATGAGAGTTACAATGCACTGGTCTAATGTAGTTGTGGCTTTGAAACAAGGTGGATGAGTAGCCCCGGTGGATGCAGGGAGGACTGATGACTAGTTCAAACTGTAGGTACAACGTAGAGGTTGTATGCTTGGGGTACAGGGTTGTCTAGCGTACAAGGCTCTCTACTCTGTTTCTCAGCGTCTCTGCTCTTTGGTTTGCCCCAAAATGTTTTTAGCCCTACCTTGATCTAGTGGACAATTGAGGCTTTTATACAGGTTTTGACGTTAGACTCGGGTTGGGTGCGTGGCACGTTGACTGGGTGCGAAAGAATGAAATTTACAAGTGTACAGTATCTTACATTTGCTGAGCGTATACACTGTATCAAGCGGGTGTAGACTCTGGGCATATACGCTGGATGTGCTGGGCGTATACGCTTGATGTGCTGGGCGTATACGCTGGATGTGCATGGGCGTATACGTTATGGATGCTGAGCGTATACGCTAGAACGTATATGTTGAAGGATGCTGATCGTATATGCCAGAGTGTATACACTGAAGGTTGCTGGGCGTCTACGCCAGAGCATATACGCTGAAGGTTACTACCTTGTACCAAGTCTTGTTCTGCAGTGTTGTTTCCATGCCATCTTCGGGGACTGCATACCAGGCGTATGCATCAGTCGTACAAGCTAAACGTACTTGTGAGGTGTGTACGTTGGTCGTGTACGCTGTGAACATCGGGCGTATATGCTAGGCGCATACGCTGTGAACTTGAGCATATACGCTGTGAATGTGAACTTTGAGCGTATACGCTGGGCAAATATGCTGAGAATGTAGACTTGGGCGTATACGCTGAGAATGCATACTTATTGGTAATTAAGCATATGATCTCTGAAGTTGCCATGTTTGGTACTAGATGTAGCCGTGATCGTCTGTGAGTTCAAGGGACCTGCTTCTTGTTGGAAAAGTACTAAGCTCAAAATTTTGTGGTGTTTCATTGGCCCCTATTTGTTGACGCTTGGAGGAATTGACCTGAGAAGTGTCGACAAAGAAGTGCAAAACACCACAAGCAACTCGATAAAGACATTGTCTTTTGCCACCTGACTAGACATCATCGCCCCGTGTTTCGTAGTACATATGATTGGGACAGTGAAATCTGTAGCTGGTAGGAAAATGGAGATTGTGGGGACTGGTGACTAACCAAGGGATTGTGTTTGGTAAAGGGGATGCTCTGGTGTGTATCATGTTGATCCTTGTCAATAGCCATTATTTAGTAGACTCGGAATCAAGACATGAGGTATGTGTCCTTTGGTGGAATAAGACTCTTGGTTAGTGTTCAAGAAGACTTGTTGGAAAGACCAAAGCTACGTGATGATGTGTTGCATTCTTTGGAGGAACATGGCCCTTGTTTTAGGGGAAAGCCTATTGGCAGAGAGCCAAAGCCATGCAACGGGATGTCGCTCAATTGTTTTTGACATGAGTATTTGTTTTCAAGACAACTGTCATCTCATCTTGTGTTTTTTGTGGGAAGAGACGTTTTGTTTTTTTTTTTTTTGTCAGGAAGAAAATTTGTTTTGATCTTGTACTCACGTTCAAGTGCTACATTGTGTGTTGCAACTGCTTAAAGGTATTACAGTGCGCAACGGTATGCTCAAAGTTTTGAGTGTACTGGGTGTATCAAAGGTGTGGCTGAGTAGAGTATGTTGATGAATAGGTGTACTAGTGAACGGCTTGATTTAGTCTTGCCACGTGTGCTGTGAACATTGCCTCATCTTGCTACTTATGACGAAGTGCATTCTTGTACGAACACCTCTGAATGTCATCCTGCAAACACAACTTCAAGAAGACAAGAAAACCACTAGTGATCAAGTGAGCTTAGACTTAAATAGCAACTGAAGAAACATGGTATCGGATGAGAGTTCAGGCACTGTATATGAATGGAGGCAATGTTGGTAAGATCGGCAGATGGCGAGCGGTATAGCGATTCTGATGAAGGTTGAATGTGGCCGTGGATTGAGGAACCAAAAATGAACTTGCCAGTTTATAGTCTTAGTGGACTATCATGGGTTAGTTTTATGTCATAACCTATTGGACATTTCCCATTTAGCATTGTGGCAGACGATACGTTGCTAGTTTCTAATCTTAGTGGATCGTGAAGAGGCAAACCAGTTTATAGTCTTAGCGGACTCCGACAAGTGAGATTGTGGCAGTTTACTGTCGTGCCGGATGGGTGCTAGTTTATCATCATTGTGGACACTGTATGGTATCAGTTTATCATCATGATTCCAGGACGAGCTGTGGTATCAGTTTATAGTCATGACCCAGGACTGTTCTATGCTATCAGTTTACGATCATGATTCCAGGATGAGCTATGGTATCAGTTTATGGTCGTGACCCAAGACTGTTCTATGGTATCAGTTTACCTTCATGAATACAAGACAAGCTGTGGTATCAGTTTATAGTCGTGACCTAGGACTGGCACGTACCTAACTATGTTCAGACATGGAATGGCTTCAAGAATGAGTGATTGGTTGGATTTGCAAGCTCATGCCCTTCCGTATTAGCTAACTTGAATACTTCGTTGTCATATGCTTTGGTGACCAAGTAGGGCCCTTCCCAATTGGCTGAGAATTTGTTCGGGTGTTCCCGAACTACCTTGAGTACAAGGTTGCCTTCTTTGATGGGGCGCTTATGAATGTCGTGCCGATGGCGCTGCTGTTGTTGTTTTTGGTACCACTCAATCTGATCAAGTGCACGCATGTGTTCCTCCTCTACCGAGTCCAGGTCAATGATGCACAGGTCATTGTTTTGTTCTTCGTTGAGGAGTCCAGAAAATGTGATCCTTAAAGATGGTACCTGCAATTCTAGAGGTAAGACAGCTTCTGAACCATAAACAAGGTTATATGGCATTTTACTTGTTGAAGTCTGATGTGTAGTACGATATGCCCACAATGCGTGTACCAATTGCTCGTGCCATCTTCGCTTGCTTTGGGTAAGCATCTTTTTGAGTATTACAATGACTATTTTGTTCGTGGCCTCTGCTTGCCCATTGCTCTAAGGATAGTAAGGGGATGAAAACGAGTGTTTGATCCCCAGAATTTCACAAAAGGTTTTGGTTTCATCACTGCTAAATTGTGGCCCGTTGTCAGTGATGATTGTAATGGGAATGTCAAAACAGGTTACAATGTTTTCGAGAATGAAATTGCACACGTGTTTAGATGTAGTCTTTCGAAGGGGAACAACTTCTACCCACTTTGTGAAATATTCTGTTGTAGTTATGATGAAACTATTCCCTATAGAAGATGAGGGTGTTATTGGGCCGATAAGGTCCAACCCCCATTTTTGAAAGGGCCAAGTGATTTGCGCCGTATGCAACTCATTTGGTGGGACATGGATTAGATTACTATGCCTGTGACAGGTATTGCATGTTTTGGCCTTGGAAACACAGTCATACTCCATGTGTGGCCAATAATAACCTAAGCATCTAATCTTCGTTGCCATTGCTTTTGGTGCTATATGTCCTCCACATAGTCCGTCATGTACTTGTTCAATGATGGTTTGGGCATCAGTACTACTAACGCATGTTAGCAATATACCTTCGTAGGATCGGCTACACAAGGTGTCCCCTACCAGTGCGTATTGCCTAGAACTTTTTCGTACTACATCTTTTTGTGCGTTCGTTAGATGTTGCGGTGTTTCACCACGTAGAAGGTACTCTTTTATGTCATCATACCATTCTATCGCGTGTGTTGTACTAATGGACGCTATTGGTAGCGTATCAAGGGCATCGGTTATTGGTTTGGTACAACTAGTTATGGAGCTTGGCAGTGTATGGAACATGTCAGGCAATATGTTTAATGCTAATGTGGCTAGTGCATCTGTAATGGTATTGTCGTTTCTAGAGACGTGTTGCACATCGATGTTTTCAAATCACCTCATTAAGTGTTTTTCCAAGTCACAGTATGGTTGTAAATGTTGCACTTTGCATGTATAAATATCTGTGACTTGGTTCAAAACCAGTTGTGAATCTCCTCTGACCACAAGTCATGTGATGTCTAAAGCCAGTGGTACCGCAAGACCTCTAAGGAGACCTTCATACTCTGTTATATTGTTGGTACAATGAAAGTTGAAACGATAAGCTTGATCTCCCTGGAGGGATGGGTGATGACAGTGGTAGCACTTCCCCCTTGAGAGGTGGATGCTCCATCAAAGTTTAGAATGACATCATAGTCATCGGGCACTATGTCTATTGTGCTTATATTCTCATCCAAGAATTTTGGCTCTATTGTTGCTTGATCGTGTGTTGGTGACGCGGCCATTTGATTTGCTATGGCTTGACCCTTAACTGATGATTGCGCTATGTAATGTAGGTCAAACTCAGCTATCATGGCTTTCCAACGTGCTATCTGACTTGTCTCGTAAATGTTCCCTGTGATGGCTCTGAGCACATTATCCTTGCAGATTATGTTAACTTGATTGTGGAAGAGGTAATGTCACCATTTCTTTAGAGAAAAGACTAAGGCTAAACATGACCTCTCTACGTCGTTGTATTTCTTCTCATGGCCTACTAATGCATGACTCAAGTAGTAGACAGGGACTTCGATTCCATTATCTTGTTTCTGGCAAAGCATGGATACAATTGATGAATTTGAAGTTGTGAGGTAGATGTAAAATGGTTTATCATTTTGAGGTGGATAAACCGTGGGCAGTTGGGTAAGTGTTGCTTTAATATTATCAAACGCTTCCTAGCACTGTGGAGTCCACTCAAAATGGACATTCTTGCACAATAAGTGATTCATAGGTTTTAATTTATCTGTTAGTTTTTCTATGAACCTTCTGATGAACTGTAGTCTACCTTGTAGACCTCGAAGTTCAGTAAGGTTTCCAGGTGGTTTTAGGTTTGTTATGGCCTTAACCTTATTGGGGTCTACTCGTATCCCTGCTTCTGAGGCTATGAATCCAAGTATTTTACTTGTTTTGATGCCGAAGATGCATTTCTTTGGGTAAATTCTCAGTTCATATTTTAAACAACGTTTTAATACGAGGTCAAGATCTTGTACGTGTTGTTCCGATGTCTTTGATTTAACCACAATGTCGTCCACGTAGTCGTTGAGCGAGTGTAACATGTAATCGCTAAAGATGAATGTCATCACCCTTTGATACGTGGCCCTAGCATTTTTGAGACCGAAGGGCATCATTGTATAACAAAAGGTTCCCCATGGTGTCATAAAGGTAGTCCAGAGCTAATGCTCTAGGTTAATACGTATTTGGTTGTATCCCGAGAAGCCATCCATAAAAGATAATAGGGCATGCCCAGCGGTCGAGTCAACAAGTTGATCGATGCTAGGTAGGGGAAAATCATCTTTTATGGTTGTGACATTGAGATCTCAGAAGTCAATGCATAAGCGAATGCTTCCGTTCTTCTTCGGGACAATGACCATGTTAGATACCCATTCAGTGTAATCGACAGCTCGAATGAAACCAGCCTGATAAAGTTTGGTGATTTCCTTGCGAACTACCAATGCCACCTCGGGTTTAAGCTTTCATGCTTTTTGCTTTACTAGCCTCAATTTTGGATCAAGGATAATGTTGTGCTAGACGATTTGAGGGTCCAACCCAGGCATGTCCGTGTATGACCAAGCTAATGCCTTTATGTTGTCACTAAGCACATTCTCTAGGTCTTTAGCCAGTTGAGGTTGCAGTAATGTACTTAGTTTTAACATTTTGAATTCTCCATCGGGCATGGTGATGGGGGTTTCAATCAATGGGTCTTCGGTAATGTTTTCAGCTTCTATGTCGAGGGGCTTCGTCATACCTTTGTAGTTGTCTAGTGTTTGCTATGTTGAGGCTATGACTACATCGTCCATTGATAAACTTAAGTGGATGAGATTTATGTCAATGTCCCTTGCAATCTTTCTGTATGGCCCATCGATGATTAACGGTGTGGATAGATGCTGACAATCCATCGAGCTTGCTCCTACCAATAAACAGAGAGCAGAATGAGGTTATGAGTATTTTTCCATGTTCTCAGGCAAGTTAAATTGTGTGCACGTGCAAAATGGTGGTTTATCGTCACACCAGGATGCATGACAGTTTAAGGCCTTACCAGGCCACAAGTGGCAGTTTAAGGCCTTATCGGGCCATGGGGATTTGTATGTGGTAGTTTAAGGACTTACCGGGCCATGGGGATTTGTATGCAGCAGTTTAAGGCCTTACCGGGCCATGGGGATTTGTATGTGGCAGTTTAAGGCCTTACCGGGCCGCATAATGTACACGGGAGAGTTTGTGCTGAAATGTTTGGTGCGAATACATGAAGTTGGGTTTTACAGGGGAACCAGGATGTAGTGATACTTGTTTTGTATTAAATATATATATATTTTTCATTTTTTTATTATTTTTTAAAGCAAATTTGGACTAAAATGAATAAAAAAATGCAAAAAGAGGCCAACTGAAACGCGGCGGCGGCAGAGCACTATATAAAGAGGGGTGTCATTTGTTACTACATTGAATTTGCAACGTAATCTTGAGCGTAAGGGTAATCTTGAGCATAAGCATAATCCTGAGTGTAAGCGTAAGCGTAGACGACCCGGCGTAAGCGTAAGCGACTGAACCCTGAGCGTAAGCGTAGGCATCCAAACCCTAGCGTAAACATAGAGCGTAGAGGTTAAAGCGTCAATGTAGATGCCCCAACTCAGCGTCAGCGTAGACTCCAACTCGGCGTAGAGGCTCAGCGTAGGCGTAAATGGTTTCACCGCTCAGCATAAACCTGTTAATCACAACGTAGAGGACGCCAAGATGGGCAAAGGCAAGGAAGTGGAAGGCCAGGGGAGGAAGGGACCTGAACTAACCTTCGTGGAGGAGAGCAAGGCCATGCTGCAGTGTTTGCCTAGGCCAAGGGTTCCATCATGGCTTGGATCTTCACACAGGTAGGCTCTGATCTTGTCTCTGTTAGTTATTTTCATCTGTACCAGTTTCTTAGTGTAAACAATCAGCGTAGAGGGTTTCGGCGTATACGCCCAGCGTAGACAGTTAGCGTAGACAATTTCCTTGGCATATGGCACCTAGCATAGACAAATAGTGTAGAAAAATAGCGTAGATGATTTCTATATGCTGAGCGTATACTACACATAGCCTAAGTTGTTTGTAGTGTAATCTGTTTTATCAATGCACAACGTAAATAAATTTCTGGCATGAAGCGTAGATGATTTTATTAGCGTATACGCTGACTGTTTGCTCACGGCGTCTAGCGTAGACTGTTTACATAGTGTTCAGCGTAGACTATTTACACAACATATATTATTTACGCAGCGTATACGTTGGAGGTTTTTGGTAGAGTATATGCTGAGGGTTTTTAGCGGCGTATACGCTGAGGGTTTTTTGGCGGCGTATATGCTGAGGATTAACAGTTTGTTTGACGGCGTATACGCCATGTTAGGTAGAGCGTAAACAATTTTGACAGCGTATACACCGGGTTAGGCAGCGTATACGCCGGGCGTAAACAATAATTTTTTTCTAAGTGTCGGCCTATAATGATAAACGAAAGAGGAAAACAGAATATAAGTGGATGATCTAGTTTAAGGCCATTTCGGGCCAGATTTATAGTTTAAGGCCATTTCGGGCCCCAGCGTAAGCAAGGAACATTTCGAATAACACAGGTGAATTTCTCGGCTGACCGACCATTTCTGATCGTGGATAGTTTTATGTCATTGCAGACATGATAGTTTAACGTCATTCTGGACTTGGAATGTAGTTTTATGTTGTTTCGGACTTGTTGTAGTTTAACGTCATCACCGACATATTGTAGTTTAACGTCATTTCGGACCAATTGTAGTTTAACGTCATTTCAGACGAATTGTAGTTTAACATCGTTTCGGACGGTTGTCCTTTTTTTTATTGGTTTAGTAATTTTTTGATTTTTTGCAATTTTACGTCGGGAGTAGAGTTAGCGGGTATGATTCTATATTCAGCGTCCTCTTTGCTGATAACGTTGAATGGTAACTCAGCCCAAGGGATGTCTGATGGAATAGTCCCTACATCGGTGTTTTCAGATGTTTCGGCATTTGGTGTGAGTTCCATGTTAGTTGTTGTTTCTAAGTGAGGAGGTGTATGTACAATGCCAGGCCTAGGTATTTCTGTTTTGGGTGGATCTTCTTTTGCTTTTATAGGATTACTGCTTGCCGGTTGTTGTTCATTTATGTCATGCTGTCTAGGCTCTTCGAGCTTAACTTCTGAGCCTTGGTCTATGTCTATGTATGATGAGATGATGGGTGTAGCAGCCTCCCCGTGTCTAATGATTTCACCACCTTCATAAGGCACGTGAATCTCTTGGTGTATAGGGGATGAGACTGCTTTCAGTTGGGCCAGCCAGGGCCTTCCTAATATTAGGTTGAATATTGGCATCTCATCGATTATTATGAATTCGGCGGATGTGGGGAATTGGTCCCCTGCTATGAAGTCTAAGGTCACGGTGCCTTTGACTATCACGCACGATCCGCTGAATGATTTCAAGCATGTGGTGGTAGTTGGTCTGATTTGCCCTGTTAGCCCGAGTTGTTCAATGATGAGATATGGGACTACGTGTGTGGTAGCTTCATCATCTACGTGGACCCTATGTATCTGGAATTGGTTCACTCTTATTGTTATAAACATAAGGGCTATTGTTATCTCCCCTATTTTCTTATCCACCTTGATGTTATCATTATGGAAACTTAATGGTTTGGAAGTTGACCCTTGGGGCGACTACATTACTGCATGAATCGAAGGTTCATTTGGAGGCAAGTCCTCGCTTACTGGGATAGACGTTAGCATGCGTACTGATGTGTTTGAGATGTTAAAACTAGGTCATATAAGCTTAGTGAAGTATTCTTTTGTTTGAGCGCTTGTGTGACCTAAGTTAGGGCTGTTGCTAGGTCTCTACTGTTGGGCGCGTGTTTATCGGCGGTGACTTGATTCATTGGGCCCAGCAGTTTTATTTCGTGCATCGCTGGTTTATCATTTTTTGGAATTGCTGATTCGGGCATGTCATGTTTTCTGGATGATTCCCCCTCGTGGCCTGTATTTGGTTTATCGTTAGGTTGTGTCATGGGTATCACATTTAATGGAGTAGGTTTAGGAGGTCCTAAGGCTAGCCGTTGATGCTCCTTTTCCAAGCACTCATGCGTAAGCCTATCTGCTAAGCGTTCTCATGTGTGACGCGGGGATGCGGTTGGTTTTGAGGCCTTAGGTTGCCTTGGGATTCGTACTATGTAAGGATCTAGATGGGGTTGCATTTGGACAGTCACTTGCGGTTGGGTAGAAGGCTGGTTGGGCACCCTGATGACATAAGGACTTGGTTTACTTTGCATTTGCGAGGTGGAGGATTGGTAATCATTAGGATTTTCGGGTATCCTAACGACGTATGGGGTTGGTTTAGGTGGAAGTTGGACCTCTGCTGTTGCGACAGCAGGTAGTACTTGGACTATGTAAGGGGTAGGCCGAGCAGGAGCTGTTTGTGAGTTAGCAGAAGTAGCAGCTGGAGGTATGCGCACTACATATGGTTTTTGCGGGGCGTATGATGGTTGAGGCATGGATGTTGATGCTGTGGGAGGAATACGAACTACAAATGGCTTGTTAGGCGTTTGTTGTTTATAGTCAGAGTAGGCGGTGTTAATGCTCGGTGTTTCAGGTTCATTGTCTAAGTAGATTGTATTAATAACGTATGACGCCTCTTTGGTATTTAGTGGATCTTTATACATACCCATAGCCTAGTTCTGCAATTGGACCAGGTTAGCCTCATCAAAAGTGATTTGGCCTCCATCGATCATTCGTTGTATGTTTTGTTTCAGGGTGAAACAGTAATCCATGCCATGCCCATTACATTGGTGATAGTCGCAGAAACGGTCCATCCTAAACCCTTTGGCTACTGGGGGTTCATCTGGTGTTGCTAGGCTCGGGTTCTGAACCAGTTGACAAAATCGATCATGTCTTTGGATCGCTGCCAGGGACAACTATTTATGTTTCATTAATCCAGCCCTTAGGAGTTGATCGAATAGCTGGGATGGCTTCATAGGCAATGGCATATATTGGGCAGGCTTTTTCCTTTCAAAATTTCTCGTACGGTTTGGTGTTAGGTTCTACGATGAGGAGGATTCTGGTGCAGTCGTGGGAGTAGGCTTAGTATAATTAGTAGAGGCCACCGATGGTTTGTTTTGTTGTGCCACATTTTCTTGTTGCGTTTCCGCTATTTCCGCTATAGTTGTTTTAGCCTTTTCTTTATCTTTCTTACTGTGTTGATTTTTGAAGGCTAAATATGCAGGATCATGGCTATTTTGGGCTGCCTCCTCTATATTTTTAATCTGTACAAAGGCTTGATTAAGGTTACGTGCATTGAGGTAATATAACTTGGACTTAAAAAATTCATTGATAGCCCCCTTTAGAATGGTGAGTAGATATGTCTAGGGGATCGGCTCGTGTAGCTCATTGAGAGCAACACTCCACCTCTGGATGAATTTTTGTACAGGTCCCAACGGTGCTTGTTTAACCTGTATAAGACTGTCAAGTGTCGCTTCAGGTTTCAAGTTATACTTAAACTTGGTAATGAATTGATGTAACAACTCTTCCAAGGAAAATATCGAGTTTCTTGGCAAGGCCCGATACCAATCAAGTGCTCTCCCTGCAAGGGACATAGGGAAGACTCGCAAAATGGCGTGTGGCCATGCCTAAAGTAATGCGCACTCTAGTCTAAATGTTATAAGGTGAGCATTGAGGTCCGTCTCCCTGATATATTTAGTTAGCGTAGGCAATGATACACCTTTGGGTAAGGTTAGGGGTGGAACGGAAGAGCTGATGGGGTCATCGTGGTAAAAGTACACTACCTTCAATTCTCCGTTGGCTGCTGTTTTGAGGCATTTGACCTTGTCAATTAGTTCCTGCATTAGTTTTTTAGCATCTACCCAGTCTTGAGCGCTAGGTGAGGTGGCAGCTTGGGGATGTGGTGCAGTGTACAGATTAGATCATTGAATAGTAGGTTGGAAGGCTGAAAGCTATGTAGTTGGTGATTGTACTTGTGGAATGTTTATAGCAGATGGCATCAGGGGTGGCATATTGTGAGCAAGGGGTTGCTATTATTGTGGTTGTGTTTGGGGGATGTTGACCGGTGGCATTGTATGAGGTGGTATGTTGTAGTGAGGGGCTTGATGTAGTTGAGCACCCATCGCTGTCCATTTCCCAGTCATGTTTTGTGTAGGAATCCCCTGAACTTGTTGAGTTATGGTGGTAAAAGGGGCTCTGTGAGTTTGGACCCAGGGGATATAATGGGTAGACGTAGACGCCGGTATCACATGCGGCATCCTGATCACGCGAGGCGAGAAGGTTGCCCCTACATTATTTTGAGGGGGTTGCATTTGTAAGAACGGGGGTGTCGTAGCTGCAGGAGGAATTGTGAGGGGAAGCATGTTGACTTGAACATCGGTTGATGGAGGAATGGGGACGACTGTGGCTGCGTCTTGTTGAGGCGCATGCGCTTGCATGATGTTTAGTGGCTGGAGGGATGAAGTTTCGCCCATGAATGGGTGAAACAACGGGTTTATATAAGTTTGGGGGCTAAGGGTGTGGTATGAGTCTTCATGTTCAGATTGGGCAGCAAACTCATCCTCCTCTTCTGGTTGAGGGTTTACTACAGGCTGATCTAGCGACTGGCTCCTTTGCAGGAGGAGTTGTGTGATGAGCTCAGAGTAAGGCTCTAGAACAAGGATGATATCGTACAGGGAAGGAATGAACTCTTGCCCTCCCCAGTAGAAAAGTTTGTATTGCCTTTTAACTTCTATTTCGGCTCAGTCCATAGCTAAGCCAGCTTGTATTTTTAGGCATATCAAGTTGTACTGGTCTTGACTTATGATGTTAGACGACGAATTCCTCCCTTGCAACCTAAGGGATCGGCGGGGCCCCACTGTGGGTTGTGCCGCGGGCTATTGGACAGCCATGGTGCCTACGATGTCGGTGACTTGGGTGGTTGTAGCGGTGGTGTTTACGGTGTTCATGATGAGTAGTTGAGAATCTGACGTAGTGAAGGGATATGGAATTAGTGTACTTAGTGCAGCGTAAACCTACATTCGTGGCGTACATCGTATACACTGGGCCTCAGCGTATAGGCTTTAGCGTAGACGGCATAGACAGCGTATAGGTATGCAGCGTATAGTGTCAACGTAGAGAATCTATGGCGTAAAGTGTACAGCGTATACGCTGAGCAGTGTATACAATGTCAGTGTACAGCGTGAACGGGGTTACAGCATACAGAGTGTAGCGTACATGGACAGCAGTGTAAATGAGTTTAGGGCGTAGTGTAGACAAAGTCTACAGCGTAAAGTGAGCAGCGTATGGGTTAGTAGCGTAAACAGAGTTATGTGTGCAGTGTAGACAAAGTCTACAGCGTAAAATGTGTACGATCAGCGTATAGCGTAGACAGGGTCTATAGCGTATAATGGACAGCGTATGTTCAACAGCGTAGACGCTAGGAGACTTGCAGATGGTAAGCTTTGGACAGAGCAGCATAGACGCTCAACAGTATAGACGCTGTAGACAGTAAGTTTTAAATCGAGCAGCGTAGACGCTGGGACGTTTGTAGACAGGGTCGGCATATACTCGACAGCATAGACGTTGGGAGTTTTTGAAGCACAGTAAGGTTAAGGCAGAGGCCCTCCTTCTAGCGCCAATTTCTATACCGTCCGAAATCGTTGGTCTCCTGCTGGAAGGAAACAAAGACTTGGAGATATATGGACATGCATAGAAGACCCTACCTTTGCCTGAGGGTGAGCTGGAATGAACAAAGGTAGAGTACCTTGAGTGGTCCGCACGCAGATCAGGCAAGGATTTGCCCAAACGTACACCAAGGTGCTATACGCTGGGTTATACGTAAACAGTGTAACAGGCATAAAACAATGCGTAAACAACGTAACTGATGTGAACGGAGCGTAAACATAAAAGAGCGTAAACATAATATATGCAACTATTAATGCAAACTGTAACAGATTTTGGGAAGAAAATGTAACAATGGCATTTCAAAATGAGAGTTACAATGCACTGGTCTAACGCAGTTGTTGCTTTGACACAAGGCGGACAAATAGCCCCAGTGGATGTAGGGAGGACTGATGACTGGTTCAGACTATAGGCACAGTGTAGAGGCTGTATGCTCGGGGTACAGGGTTGTCCAGCGTACAAGGCTCTCTGCTCTATTTTTCAGCGTCTCTGCTCTATGGTTTGCCCCAAATTTTTTTTTAGCCCTACCTCGATCTAGTGAAAAATTGGGGCTTTTATACAGGTTTTGACGTTAGACTTGGGTTGGGTGACACGTGGCACGTTGACCGGGTGTGAAAGAATGAAATTTACAAGTGTACAGTCTATTACATTTGCTAAGCATATACGTTGTATCAAGCGGGCGTAGACTCTAGGCATATACGTTGGATGTGCTAGGCGTATACGCTTAATGTGCTGGGCATATATGCTTAATGTGCTAGGCGTATACGCTTGATGTGCTGGGCATATACACTTGATGTGCTGAGCGTATACGCTGGATGTGCATGGGCATATATGCTGGGTGTATACGCTATGGATGCTGAGCGTATACGCTGAAGGATGCTGATCGTATACGCTAGAGCATATACGCTGAAAGTTGCTGGGTGTATACGCTGGAGCGTATACGCTGAAGGTTGCTGCCTTGTACCAAGTCTTGTTTTGCAATGCTATTTCCATGCCGTCTTCAAGGATTTCATGCTGGGCGTATGCATCAGTCGTACAAGCTAAACATACTTGTGAGGTGTGTACGCTGGTCGTGTACGCTATGAACATCAGGTGTATACGCTGGGCACATACGCTATGAACTTGAGCATATACGCTGGGCGTATACGCTGTGAATGTGAACTTTGAGTGTATACGCTAGGCGTATATGCTGAGAATGTAGACTTGGGCGTATACATTGGGCGTATACACTGAGAATGCATACTTAGTGAAAATTAAGCATCTGATCTCCGAAGTTGCCATATTTGGTACCAGATGTAGCTGTGGTCGTCTATGAGTCCCAAGGACCTATTTCTTGTTGGAAAAGTACTAAGCTCGAAATTTTGTGGTGTTTCACTTCAAACTTTTGTATTCTGGTGGTCTACAAAGACCTTAAACTAGCAATTTTAACACATAGTTTCAATTTAGTTAGTGGTTCGTAAAGATCTTAAACTAATGCTCCTTCTTGCTCTCCTTAGAACAGCCTGTTGGTGGTCTGCAAAGACCTTGAACCAGCAATTTTGACCTTTTACTCGTTAGCAGTTCGCAAAGACCTTAAACTAGTAGCTTTGAACTTCTTACATTTTAGCGGTCTGCAATGACCTTAAACTAATACTCTAACCTGTTGGCAGTCTGCAAAGACATTAAACTAGCTATTTTGCATTTTTACACTAGCATTTTTGCATTTTTATGTCTTGATGGTCCGCCATGATCTTAAACTAGAAAATTTTAAGCTTTATATCATACTTTACACTTATTTCTACCACTTGCATCTCATTGCTACTTTGCAAATGTTCACTATGCACAATTACTACAAACAGCTATACCTTGACTAGACATTCATCTCATTTTGGCAGGTTGAGCGAGAATGGAAATCCATCATGATCTCTCTTCACCTTTAGCCATAACAAGTCCACATGATGAACTCACAAGACAACTGAACTAGAGTTAATAAACTAGGAATCACCCATAGTTAGCACCATAGCATTCTTAGAAGCATCCCTAGACTGGCCTAGGCATTTGGTCCAAGACCTAGATTTAGAGGCCAGGGATGTAACTGAGGAATCTCTCATCGAAACACCTATGACCACATCCAGGGGGAGATAAAAACATTGAAATTTAGCTCCCTCCTAGATTCACAGACGCACAAAGATGTAGCCAAAATTTTGCAAGATAACATTAAAGTCTTTACGTGGTCATACAGTGACATGCTAGGTTTAGATTCGAGGCTAATACAACACAACATTGTCTTAGACCCGCACATGAAGGTAGTTAAGTAGAAGGCTTGCAAGGTTAAACCAGAGATTGCACTAGCCGTATGGGATGAAATCACCAAGCTATACCAGTCTGGTTTCATCCGGGCAGTTGATTACTCAGAATGGGTGTCTAACATCGTTATGGTTTCTAAGAAAATGGGAGGAATACGAACTGTATAGACTTCCAGGATCTAAAAAAGGCAACGATCAAGGATGATTTTCCACTTCCAAGTATCGATCAACTCATTGACACTATGGTTGGTCATGCTCTGTTATCCTTTATGGATGGTTTCTCTGGCTACAACCAAATTCGCATTAACCTAGAGCATCAGTTAACAACAACCTTCATGACCACATGGGATACCTTTTGTTACACTATGATGCCTTTTGGACTCAAGAACATTGGAGCAACCTACCAAAGACCCATGACTTACATCTTTAGCAACTACATCCTAGAAACATTGAACGACTACGTGGATGATATAGCGGTCAAATCTAAAGAGGTCATTGATCATCCCCATGATCTAGGTGTAGTCCTCAAACGTTGCCAGATGCATGATTTATGTCTTAATCCAAAAAAGTGTGTCTTCATGGGGAGAACCGGATGCATGTTAGGGTTTGTAGTATCGGAGGCTAGAATATGGATGGGCCCTGACAAAGTTAAGGCCATCATCAACCTAGCACCTCCTACAAACCTTAAAGAATTGCGTGGGTTATAGGGTAGAGTACAGTTCATCAAAAGGTTTATAGCAAATTTGAATGACAAGTTACACCCTATGCAACTTCTTCTAAAGAAAGGGGTTAACTTCGAATGGACAACACAATGCCAACAAGCCTTTGATGATCTGAAGAAAGAGCTTTTACACCTCCCAACTGTTTACCCACCACAGAGAGATAAGCCTTTCTTCATTTACCTTGCCATCTTGGACACATCTATTGTGGCACTATTATGTCAAAAACGAGATGACGAATTTGAAATTCTAGTGTACTACCTAAGTCATGCACTAACAGCGTATGAGGAAAAATACAATGAGGTGGAGGGAAACTACCTTGCCTTAGTCTTCACATTGAAGAAGTGGAGGCATTATCTATTTCGTAGCAAAATTAACATTATTTGCAAAAGAAATATACTCCAGGCTATCACAAACAATCTATATGAAAGCAGTAGGATAGCCTGGTGGAAAGCAATAACAATGGAATTCGATTTGCATTATGTGAGCTAATCGTCAATGAAAGGTTAAGCTATAGCAACGCAAATTACGACCTCACCTATCGATGACCAAGCGATCATAGATCCCAAATTTCTAGACGAGCATGTTAGCACTATCAATGCCATCCCACCATATCTTGAGGCTACTTTACATTTCGACGGTGCCTTGACCAAGCGAGGGGGTAGTGTAGCTATCATCATTACATTTCCCTCTAGGGAAATGTAACCTTTTTCTTATCATTTTACATTCCTTTGTATAAACAACGTGGCAGAGTACGAAGGATTACTCAATGGCCTCTTAGCTACCCAAGCATTACGCATACAACATCTGGCGATTTGCGGAGATTCACAACTAGTTGTGAATCAAATCACCAAGGTTTACACCTGCAAGGCTACACACCTGCAACCCTATTACAGCCTAGCAAAAATTTTGCTCAAATAGTTTGCAACTACGGACGTTCAACACGTGCCATGCAACGAAAACACCGTAGTAGATTCCTTGGCCACCCTAGCATTAAATGTTCCACCACACTTGTTCGCAAGTTTTCCAACCTCAATTACCAAGTGTACAGAGCCTAAGGTGGTTCATGTAGCCTCTATTAGCACTGCAAATACACAGGAGTGGTACGCCAATATTAAATCCTACCTACAACATGGTGAGCCCCCACACAATTTGACATCTACATAGAGAGATGCGATCTGTAAGTGTGCTCGGCAATATGTGCTCATGGGAGACAACACCTTGTGCAAATGTTCCTATGATAGGATATTTCTGGCATGCATAAATGAGGAGCAAGTGCAGAAGGTAATTAATGAAGTACACGAGGGACTATGTGGTGGATACATAGCACCTAGACCCATGGTTGCAAAAATCAAACGTCTAGGGTACTACTGGCCTCACATGGAGTGTAATTGCCTGGCCAAAGTCAAGACGTGTGATACATGCCCAAGATATGCAAATCTCATACATGTTTCACCTATAGAATTACATCAGGCATAGATGATGTGGACTTTCCAGTGATGGGGACTAGACATCATAGAACCTATCACACCTAAGTCTTCTGCAGGGCATAGCTTCATCATCACTGCAACTAAGTATTTTACTAAGTGCATGGAGGCTATTCCCTTGAGGAAAACTACATCTCAGTAGGTTTGCCACTTCATCTTGGACAACATCGTGACAAGGTTTATGCTCCCCATGACTATTGTGACCGAAAAGGGGCCACAGTTTAGTAGTGTGGAAACCCAAACCTTCTACAGAAATCTTGGCATCAAGCAATCGTTCTCCTCACCATACTACCCGCAGGCAAACGGATAGGTAGAGGCTATAAACAAAGCCATCATCAACTTGCTAAAGAAAATGCTTAACAATAGAAAGAGGCAATGGCATGAGCAAATCCTCTATGTGTTGTGGGCTTACAGGACGACATGCAGGATTGCCACAGGTAAGACACCTTATAATCTTGTTTATGGATTTGAAGCAATGTTACCTCTTGAGGTGCAAGTACCATCAATCTGGATGATCCTATCAAATGTCGTGAGCGAGGCCCAGAACAATGAGTCAAGGATCATGGACCTTGACTCAATAGAGAAGGAGCATGCATAGACACTAGGTCGCATAGAGCATTATCAGGATAAGCAATGGCAGAAACATCATGCAAATCCACATCAACAACCAATACAGAAGGAAGACCTCATTCTCAAGGCTGTCCATGAGCATATGAAAAAATTCTCAGCAAACTGGGAAGGTCCACACATGGTCACAAAAGCCTATGGGAATAGGGCCTTCAAGCTAGTAGATATGGATGGCAATGAGTTTGCAAATCCAGTGAATCACTCATATCTCAAGTTGTACTACATCTGATGCATGAAGCAAATAAGCAAACGTCCACTACGATGTAAAACTAGCACAAATAGTCCACTATGACTATAAACTAGCACAAAAAGTCCACTATGACTATAAACTGGCATAAACCATTCACCAAGATGTAAAACTAGCATAGCATGGTCTGTTGGGACCTTAAACTAGCTCATCCACCGTCCGCTATGATGATAAACTAGCACAATAGTCTACTGGGACCTTAAACTAGCACAACGGTCTGTTGGGACCTTAAACTAGCACAACAACCATTTGCTACGATGATAAACTAGCACCATGGTTTGCTGGGACCTTAAACTAGCACATCATGGTCTACCAAGACCTTAAACTAGGTTCATGGCACACCCCTAGCATACATCTATGACACAACCAAACAAGCAAGCATGCACAGTGCCAACATGGGGTGGGACATTACAGTTTTAGAATGTAGTTCATGATGTTAAGAAAACACTATCTGAAATATGTGCAATGCCACTGCCCCTAGCATCTTGCTGATCCTCCGGAGATGTCTTCTAACATCCTGCTGATCCTCTGAAGCTACCACCACCATGGTTCATCACCCTGGCAGTAGCTTCCCTAGTCAGCGCCTGTTGCTAGAGCCCCAACACTATTGTGGCCTAGCCATAGTGTTGCTATCCTCCAACCCCCACCCTCACCTGAGCCCAAAAGATGTTTAGTTGCTGGGTAGTCCATCTCATAGTTGAACTACATAATGTTTACCTTGGGCAGGGATTCCTGAGCATCTACATTCACAGTAACTCCTAGCCCCGTCAGTGACAACTCCTCCATGGTAATACTACTAAGGTCGTTGCTGGATTTTCTAGTTTGGATGTCACATGCCTCAGCAATAATGTTCAAAGCTCCAGTAGCGTCCACAGCAAGTAAGACGTTTGCCTTCGTTTTGCATCATGATTTTTTCTCTTGGGTTTCTTTCTATTGTGTTTGTAGGATGCGTACTAGAGGGACATTGGTTAGAGGTGCATTTTGCCATGGCAGCAGGATACTACATCATGCCAAGGTAATCATCCTGACTAGCTTGGTTACTTCAAAGTGCACATTTTGTTCTCCCCCTTTACCTCCTTTACCTCGTTCCTTACACTCGCAATCCACTCTCTCACCTCTTTTACAAGCTTTTCCTGATACCTGTAAAGCCCCCATATGCTCAACCGCAAAGTCCATGACATGTGTAACATAGCTCACTACATGGAAAGCATTTGTAGATGGGTTAAAGCCCCATGTGAATGTAACACAACTCATCCTGGGAAAGAAACACTTGTCCTGCAACAACAAGGTTGTTTGCAAATGTAAACGGAAAAACAACAAAAGCAAAAGAGTAAAAGAGCAAAGCTCGTGCAAAAAAAATGTGCCTAAAACAAATGGCACATAAGTTGTTTCATAGTGACCCTCTCTAAGCATTTCGATGAGAGGTCAAAGGTCAGAAAAAGCATTCTGATGAGAGGTCTAATCATTCCTATGAGGAACCATGCTAAGTCTCATCTTTACCATTTTCTTGAAACTCCTCCTTCCCCCTGCTTAACCTTTCCCCCTTCCCTACATAGCCAATGCAACACTCTCAAGCATAGCTAAGTGACATCTTGGTGATCACCGAAGAGTGATGTTATCACTTTGTCTTTCATGGTGTTTCGTATTCTTTGTCGAAGTCTCTCAAGTCTGTCCTCCAAACATCAACAAAGAGGGATCAATGAAACACCCTAAATCTTCAAGGCACTCTTGCTTCACCAGGGTCTTGGGACTAAGGCAAACATTTCTGCAACTGTAGCCTCATGACCATTTAGCAAGAAATGGATGCTCTAATTTTATATTTTTTATTCTAGACAAATTCACTTAGCCGATAGTTCACTTAGAAATCATGCTATGGGTTGTCAATGATGCTCAAGATCAACAAAATAGTTTGGCAGGTTTTCTAGTCAAGAAGTTTGCTACGCTACACTAAGCTATGTAGCGTAGCATTGACGTTTTCAATCGCTACAGGCACTGCTAATTTGGATATGGCCTTAACCTTATTAGGATTGACTTGTATCCCCACTTTAGATACTATAAAGCCAAGAATTTTTTCTTTCATGACACTAAAGACACACTTCTTAGGATTGAGCCTAAGCTCATATTTGAAGCACTATTTAAGCAGAAGATCTAGGTTACTAGCATGGTCACTAGACTCTTTGGACTTAATGACTATGTCATCCATGTAATTATTAAGCAAACCTAGCATGTAATCATTGAAGATATAAGTCAAGGCTCATTGATAGGTTGCTCCTGCATTCTTAGAGTCAAAGGATGTCATAGTATAGAAAAAGGTCCTCCAAGGGGTCATGAAGGTCATAATAAGTTGATGCTCTAGGTTGATCCTATTTTGGTTGTATCTTGAGAACTCATTCCTAAAGGAAAATAAAGCATTCCCAACAATGGTATCGATAAGTTGATCAATACTAGGTAATGAAAAGTCCTCCTTAATAGTTGCTTTATTTAGATCTTGGAAATTGATGCAAATACAAATAATCCTATTTTTCTTAAGGACTACCACTATGTTGAAAATCCATTCTATGTAGTTGACAACCCTAATGAAACTAGCTTGGTAGAGCTTCAAGATCTCATCACAAACTACCAAGGCCAAATCGAGTCCTATTTTATGTACTTTTTACTTAATTGGACTAATGCTAGGGTCTAGTATAATGTTATGTTGTACTAAACATGGGTCTAGGCCTGGCATATATTTGCATGACTAGGAAAAGGCCTTAATGTTTCCTTGTAGGACCTTGGTGATGTTTTGAGCCTATTGAGGTTCTAGTGAGGAACTTAGTTTAAGGCCCTTCTCCTCACCACTGTGTGTTGTGATAGGAAGAGTCTTCAGTTATGTCACCTACCTCTAAGTCAAGGGTTTTGACTAGGTTTTTGGCCACTCTAGGGGTTTCTCTATTAAGGCTATGTAGTTGACAAGATTCTCAGGTTCAAGATCTAGGTAATTAGGGTCAATATACCATTCTACATCACTGTGAGGCCAACTTAGGCTCAAATATAGACTAATCACCTTCTAGGAACTCATACTTTTATCTTGCATGTTAAACAAAAGCATTTTAAGTGGAACCTAGGTAAAAATTAATAATCAATGTTAAAATGTTATAAAATCATGCAAATACATTCTATTCTAGTGGAAACAAGATCATCCAAGGCTATAAATAAGTGATGAAGTGCATTTTTCATCTACTTCAACATTGAGTACTCGACGTTGGAGCCTTAATGTGATGTCAAGTATCCAATGTCGCAGGATATATGCCAGCCTATAAATATAGCACTCAAGCTCATGATTTCTAATCAGGTTTTCATAGTTTTTAGTTAGAGTAAAGAAGCTCTTGTAGTTTATTTTCTCCAGAGCTAAAATATTTTTTGAGTGCTCGCAGAACGAGTCTAAGTGTGTACGAATCTTTGTTCAAACACTAATGTATGTTAGTGCAACAATGTGATAGGAATAAATACAAACATTTTTGACAATCCTTGTAGCACTGAGAATAGATTAATGTTTCTTTTAATGCACTTTACTTTAATGCATTTGAATTAAGCAATTACTTTCCACTTGTTAATGAACACAAGCACAACCACTTCAAGCATACATATAGTACTTGGTAACCCAGCAACGCTTAACATTTGGTAGCCTAACAACACTATATGTGTTTAGCATATGTCCAGAAAAGTGGGACAGGTACTTGTGTTAGGGTAGATAGGCAACAAATGAATTAGATCTTAAGTTACTCTACTTTTCATTCTTGTTGTAGGTGATTAAACTTATAAAACATAAAATAAGAAAAATCATGTACCTCAATTACACTTAAACCATACCCTTGAACTTCACAAGTGTAGTTGGGAAGACAATGAATGTTCTTAATGCCCATTTAACTTCTTAGAGGAACTAGTGTACTAGAGAACTATAAGTCCACAGAATTCAATTGAATTGCATGTAACTGCCTTTGTGATTTGTATCGTTGGGCATAGGGGTACCTCATCACTCATCATTGGCACCATTGCTAGTGACCTTTTGGTTGTTTCTTGCACTATCTAGGATTTAGTAAATATAATTTAAAATCATTGGAATGAACCTTAGATTCATATCATATTTTACAATTACTACAACAAAATTTACAAGCACACTACATTTTTTCTCATCTAATTGAAAATGTCTTCTTCTCATAGGAGTGCTTCTTCACCCATGTTTAATGAAGTTCATCAACAAGTGCCTCAAAAATATCAAATTTTATATGCTCATCATTATGAGTATGTACCAAATTTCACCTTCATCCTAAATCAGGATGAACAACTATGAGGGTGTGACATGGACGGCAACATTGTATTGCCATCCAATCAATCCATTCCTACAATGCTCCAACAAATGCTTGTATGATGGGGTCTCTAGGAATGTCATGCTAAGTATATTGTGAAAGATATTGATGCCAGGGATTATCATTCCACTAAATCACAATGTCTATGAGATCAAAAACAAGAACAATGCTATGAATTTGTGAAGGGAAAAGGAGTTAATGATTCTTCATTCCTACTATACCAAAAAAATGGTGGAGAACCCTTCTCTAGGGGTTTTCCATTCAGTGAAATTTCTCTCTTTGACTTTGGTGAAGGAGGTCATAACTAGAACTTGCAGTCCACAATTCATAATCTTGGTTCTCATAAGAATAGATCCAATGACAAAGAAGGATCTAAAGGGACAACTCAAGGTAGGGATGTGGATAAGAAAAAATATTGTGATAATGACCATGATCATCAAAGAAGTGGTAGCAAGCACCATAATGGTTCTAGTTCTTCTTCCTCTTCCCCTTCATCATCATCATAATCATATTTTGGCTCTGACTATGACTACAAGAAGTGAGATTGTGATGGAGGTGACCGAAATGACCGATGGGACCAAAATGATTGAAGGGACCATTAAGAAAGGTAAGATTAAGGGTGCAGACATTAAGAGAGGTACATCACCATAAATGAAGGGGTAGTAGAGGGAATCATAGGCACCATGATCATGGCCTTGATGAGCCTTTGCTTGCTACTCAAAGTATGCTTAATCTGGAAAAGGTAGTACAAATTCCAATAAGGTATGTGAAGGATAGTCGGATCAAAAGGCTAGATATGAACAATATTCCTCAATTTGAAGGGGGATATAATTCTAATCTGCAGAACCATCTCCAAGATTTTCAAGATGCATGTGCCTTGTAGAATATAGAAAATAAGTGGCAAAAACTTAAGTTTTTCCCAAGGACACTCATCAAGAAAGCAGAGAACTGGTACCAATCCTTAGAGCTATAATCTATCAAATAATGGAGTACCATGCTTGAATTATTTAATGATAAATATCAAACATACTCCAGAGTAACCAACTTAAGAAAGAAAATCTAAGGATGGAAACAAAGAACACATGAACATTTAGATGCTACAATCAGCCAATACTATTCCTTGATGCATAAATGTCCTAGCCATGGTAAATCTTAACTAGATCAACTTTGCCACATTATAAATGGGCTTCAATCAAAAACGAGGAGAACCCTTGGTATCTATGCCTAAGGGCAATTGTCAGAATTAAGTTCTTGTCAAATACAAAGACTAATCGAATAGGTAGCTAAAGAGGAGAGTGAATTAAGAAAAAAAAATGTGTAAAATAATATAACTATGATCCATTCACAAGAGAGAGGTTTGATTCTATGACAGTGAGGAAGAATCTGCACTTGATAAGGTGGTGGATAGGAAAACCTTGCCACTCCAAAAATTTTAATCTAAACTTATAGTCAAGGTTTATCAATTATGGAACTTGATGAATAATAGATTTCAAGCTGTCCTAAAAATTGTTAAAGAGTCTAAAGAACAAGGTAGTGATCATGAGTTTAAGAGATGCAAGGAAGTTGAATGTGCCTATCACAAAGGTAAGGGCAAGATTGCTACGATAGAAGAGGTTGTGGAAAGAAAATTAGATGATGATGATGATGGGTGTGACGTCTATTAGTATTGACATCCTAAAGGATGTTGCCCCATAGTGTCACATTTATAGGAGTCTGGGGTGTATGCTTTGAATCCATAGCTAACACAAAGGTAGACATCCAAAAGATTATCTCATCCTTAAGGTAATTTTAGGTAGTCATAAAAAATAATAGTATTATCCAAGTGGATCTCCACCATAACCATATGAGTAATATCAACAGTGGCAGTAACCACAATCATGGACGCTAGCACCACCAAGGTAGTAATACCCTTACAAATAACTTGATCCATATGGGTACTATGTTTAGCAACCCCTATCTTCACATAACTTCTCCAGTCATGTTTCTACTTTTCAATCTCACTACCACTCTTCTAATTATTATCAAAATCATTCTCCACATGAAATAAGAAATGCCGTCTTTTATCTCTATCCTCCTCTTGTCCCTGCACGTGTTTCTTCTTCAATCGCACAGCTACCACCTACTCCACCTATGTAAGGTGAACTACTAGCTCAACCACAACAATGCAATGCTACTAGGGTTGTTAATCTCTAACAAATTTATCAATCAAATGGATCAAATACTTGATCAAAGAAAAGACCTTACTTTAGATCCTATAGTCCACCTAAGCCCTCAATTACACCTACAGTTGACAACCCTATTCCTCCATCTTCCTCTGTATCAAATACTTTCAAGTTTCCTTCAAATCAAAATCTACCTAGGATCTATACTATGATGCTTGCTCACATTGTATTTGATTGGATCCATGCTGAAAAAATTCCCAGAAAATTAGCAGATCCTAAAAGTCCTCTCATTTATTTGCAGATTGCTGAGAATGAACTATGTAAATCTCTTTTCAGCTCAGGTTCTAGTGTTAATTTAATTTCTCATGAGATGTAAATTGCATGGAACCTTCCTCCTATCAAGAAGATCAATATTAGATTAGAATTGGTCAACCAATCCATCACTATTTCATTGGGATTGTTAAAAGACATTGTGATCACTGTTTATGGGTGGTCTTATCTTGTTGATTTTCTAGTAATCAAGGTAGAGAATTATAAAGGGGATTTTCCTATCATCATGGGAAGGACATGGCTTAGCACCATTGATGTAAGAATGGACATTAAAGATCTTTCCCTAGAAATATCTAAGGAAAATGCATTCAGAAAGATAGAGAAGAAGCAAGTTCCATGCATCGTGTACAATGATACAGGGTGCAATTGTGTGTAGAAGCTCTAGGCCATGAAATAAGCATCTATATCTACATGCAAGCAGTGTGCACTAAAAGCAAAAATTCAAAGGTGCCTGTATGTAGCAGCCACAAAATAGGAAGGCACCCAATGGTTAACCACTAATTTTGAAAGTAGCACACTTTGCATGGAATCGACTAAGAGCTTGACATGCACATATGTCATAGGCATGGATGAACTAGAGCAAGTTCATCACCAACTCTCTAATGATACAAATGATGATACTTACTAGAGAGAGTTTCTAATTCCTAAAAATTTTAAGCAAGATCCCCTTGAACTGAAAATTTTATATGCCAAAATGGAATATGTGTTTTTAATAAATGAGAAGCTGATCATAATTAATGAAAACCTTGCTCCAAGCAAAAAACCATGCTATTGAAGGTTGTTGAAAAATGGTCAATAGCTTTTACTTGGTCATATCCTGAACTCACAAGGATTGGTCCTAGGATATGCCAGCATCATATCTACATTGACCTGACCATAAAGCCAAAAAGATAGCCACAAAAGTGATTGAACCCCTAACTAAAGCAAATCATCAAGCAAAAAATCAAAAAACTTCTTAAGGTGGGGTTCATTTATCCTATTGTAGATAGTGAGTGGGTTAGTCCACTTGTGATTGTGTCAAAGAAAGGAGGCAAGTGGTGGGTCTGCATCGACTTTCAATTGCTAAATATGGCAACATTCAAGGATCATTTTCTGTTGTCATTTATTGATCAAGTGCTACATACAATATCTGGGCATTGCTACTGCAATTTTCTAGATGGTTATAGTGGCTATAACCAAATTCAAATTGCACTAAAGGACCAAGCAAAGACAACATTCATGAGTCCTTGGGGGACTTTTGCATGTCGCAAGATGCCTTTTGGTCTATGCAATGCTCTTGCTACATTCCAACATCTAGTTCTAAGCATTTTTCAATGGCACATCAGAAGTGGTGTGGAAGTCTTCATGGATAACTTCTCCACTTATGGAGCTACATTTGAGCAAGCCCTAGACTACCTTGAGCAAGTGCTAAAATGATGTGTTGAAACCAACTTACAGCTCAATTGGGAAAAAATTCATCTAATGGTCCATGAAGGCATTATATTGGGACAAAAATATCAGAAGCAGGAATTGAGGTAGACCATAAGAAAATAAGGGTCATCCAAGGAATAGCCTGCCAACCAGAAACTGTCAAAGATGTTCTATCATTTTTTGGACATACTAGCTACTACCAATGATTCATAGAGAAATTATCTAAGATCGTGAAATCATTGGTGGAGCTAACAAAGAAAGATGCTTCATTTGTCTAGACCATAGAATGTGAAAAAGCTTTCCATCAATTGAAAGAGAAACTTGTAGAAAATCCAATCCTATAAGCATCTAACTAGTCTAGATCATTTCATATCATGATGAATGCATCAAATTATGCCTTGGGAGCAGTGCTTATGCATATGGACAATAAGAAATGTTCATACTACAACCACTATGCTAACCAAAGCATTGTGGGTGCACAACTAAACTACACTACTACAAAAAAAGAATTGATGGCAATGGTGTTTGGTATAGAGAAGTTCAAGCATTATGTGCTTGGATACAAGGTGTTTGTGCACACAAAAAATAGTGTCATCTTCTTCCTAATGAACAAGCCAATGATAAGCCCCCGCATCATACGGTGGTTGGTGATCTTATAGGAATTCGATCTTATGATGGTAAATCGAAAGGGCACTGAGACTATGATCATTGATCACTTATCTTAGTTGTCATGGAACAACAAAGAGGAAGAAAACCCACTCTCTGATATGTTTCTTGATAAACTCCTCTTTGTTGGGGCTATAACTAAATAATTTCCCAATAAGCCTAAATGGTATGATAGCATTCTCACCTATCTTCTCATCCAAGAGATGCCACAAGGGTTGGACCACTAGAAGAAATAATAGTTTCTTCACAGGTAAAACACTTCAATGGAGATCAATAGACACCTCTACAAGGTGTGTGCTGATGGCCTAGTTTGTTGGTGTGTCCCTGATGTCGATCTACTATGCATTCTCCAAGATGCTCATGAAGGTCCCTATGGAGTACACTATGCTAGGAGATGCACGGCCATTAAAATCTTGATGGCAGGGTACTATTGGCCAATAATCTTTAGGGATTCTCATCATTACATCCACTCTTGTGAACAATTCTAACAAGATAGTGGAATGACTACTTGAATTGAGGGACCTCAACAATGGATTCAACTAGTAGAACCCTTTAACATTTGGGGCATTGATTTCGTGGGTTTCATCACGCCCATGTCAAATGGAAAGACATACATCATAGTCACTATTGAATATTGTAAAAAATGAGCAAAAGTAGTAGCCATCATCAACTGTACATCTTCTATTGCTACTCGATTTGTACAACAAAATGTTGTGAATAGGTTTGGTATGCTATGAGCAATAATTTCTAATAATAGAACTCACTTTATAGGCACTACTTTTTGGAAGCTTATGCAACACTTGGGGGTTGAAAATAAACTCACAAAACCCTACCACCCTCAAGCCAATGGTCAAGCTGAGGTTACCAATAGGGAAATCATAAGGATTCTAACAAGAACTATTAGCAAGTATAGGAAAGACTAGAGCACAAGACTCAATGATGCCCTTTGGGCCTACCACTCAACATGGAAACTTCCTATAGGCTATTCTCCATATGAGCTTGTATACGGAAAATTGCCAACACTTCCTATTCAATCTAAGCTCTGTACACTTTCAACAATCTATGACCTCGACCTTGACTTGAGTCTAGCACAAAAAGAAAGACTAATAAATCTCAACTTGCTAGACAAAAATAAATTGGTAGCCCTATCATCTAATGAGTTAAATGAGCCTACAACAAAAAGTGACATGACCTTAACATTAGAAAATTCAAATTTCAACTGGGAGATAAGGTTCTCTACTGGAACCCCACACATGTACCTCAATGAACCAAGTTCCAAACATTGTGGGAAGGACCTTGCATCATTTACAAAACTTTCCTTTGAGGACCATGATGATCTACAAACCTAAGAGCCCAGACAAGAAATAGCTAGCCAACATCCAACAAATCAAACCTTTCCATGAACATAAGCCAATTAATACAACAAATGCCTCATTGGATGGACAACCATGCTCCATATTTCAAATCTCCTCCTTTCAACTTAGTCATGGTGGAGATGGCCACCCATGCTGACCATATAAGTGGCTCCTCTATTTTTCAACTTTTTTGTTTTACACATTTTTTTATTCTACAACGTTTTATTTTATACATTCTTTATCTTACATCTTCTTGTTTTCATGTTATTAATATTTTCTAATTTTTGTTTTGAACCATCATTAGTACATTTTCTATTTCTTGAATATTTTACACTTTCTTTTATATTTTATTTTATTTTATTTTTATGTAATTTTCTAACTTTTTCTAATAAGTGCCAGGTAGAATGGTAATGCGTTGGTTGATGGTGGTATGTACTATTTTGTTATTTGATCGTTGGTGTCTAGATTTTAGCGTTGAATTTTGTTACGAATGATTAGGACATGGTTTCTTTTTCATGCAACAAGCAGTGAGTCCATGACATCCAGCCATCCACAAACTCTATGGTTTTCCTTGTTTTGAAAATGTGCAGTTCCTTTTTCATTAACAAAACTTTAACAAAATTGTAACTTTGGTAGTTTCCAAAATTGTAAAGGATTCAAAGGTTTGAATAGGGTGTGACTTCAAGGGGATTTGGTATTCTTTGTGCCCTTCTATTTACCTAGGTGCATGTGTGTTTTCATGGATTTTTTACCATTCCATGTCGACTAATAAAAGGAAGTTGAATAAGTCTTTATATGGTGTGGTTCTCATCAGAAGAAAAACAACAATGGGAATTCAAAGCACACCCCTTAGACAAAATAAATGCATATGTATTTTTATGGTGTGGTTCCAATTTCAAAAACAAATGATGGAAATTCAAAGCACATCCCCTAGACAAAATAAATGCATACATCTTTGCATGGTGTGATTTCCATTTAAAAAAAATGATGAAAATTCAAAACACA
>MNCI01034666.1:166383-203050 GCA_015680685.1 Gnetum montanum
TCCCTTTGTGGCGGGAAAACTGTTGGTAGATGTTGCAATTCCTGTTTCAAATTGTCAAACGCACGCTGGCAATTTTCCATCCATTCGAAATTGACCCCCTTTTTAAGCAAGTGCTTTTTATTGGTTAATCTCGAGATGAAATGACATATGAACTGTAAGCGTCCCTGTAACCTGCGTAATTGCTTGAGGTCTGTCGGAGGCATTAACTCGACAATAGCTTTGACCTTATCAGGGTCAACTCGTATGCCGGTTTCCGATACCACAAACCCCAACATGCATCCGGTTTTGACTCCGAATACGCACTTCTTCAGGTTAAGCTGGAGCTCGTATTTAGAGCATCTTTTAAGGACTAACTCCAGATCTCCTAAATGGTCATCATACTTTAAATACTTCATAGCTATATCATCTACATAATCATTCAGTCTTTCCAAGAGATAGTCGCTAAAGATGTATGTCATGGCCCATTGATACGTGGCTCCAACGTTCTTCAGACCAAAAGGCATCATAGTATAGCAAAAGGTACCCCAGGGTGTCATGAATGTCGTAGTTAATTGATGTTCTGGATTAATGTGAATCTGGTTATAACCAGAGAAGCCATCCATGAATGATAGGAGTGCATGCCCAGCTGTTGTATCGACTAGTTGATCGATACTCGGGAGCGGTAAATTATCTTTGATTGTGGCCTTGTTCAAATCCCGGAAGTCTATGCAAATGCGTATACTCTCGGTCTTCTTTGGCACGACCACAATGTTAGATACCCAGTCTGAGTAATCGAATGCACGAATGAAACTGGCCTGGTAGAGCTTGGTGATTTCATCATGCACGGCTAGCACGATCTCTGGCTTGATTTTGCGTGCCTTTTGCCTAACTACTTTGATCTATGGGTCTAAGATGATGTTATGTTGGATTAGCCTGGGATCTAGTCCAGGAATATCCTCGTATGACCATGCGAAGACAGTGATGTTGTCTTGCAGGACCTGTGTTACGGCATCGTGCGTTTCTTGTTCTAACAAGGAACTGACTTTAAGCGTTTTAGCTTTGCCCCTATCCGTGATGATAGAGACCTCCTCAAGGGGATCTTCGGTTATGTCCCTAGCTTCCAAGTCTAGCGTGCGCGTCAACTGTTCTGGCCATTTCGGGGACATCTCCGACATAGCTATAGTTACGTCTTCTAAGGGGAGATTAATGTTTATAAAGGCGGGATCGAATTGCCTAACTATCTTGCCGTATGGGCCAGTCAGAGTTAAAGGTGTTGACAGTGTTGCGTCCATTTGTTTATCCTGCAAAATCGCAAAGTGCGTAAATGGTTAGAAAGAAGATGACGTGATGGCTAGCAAACGTGGAAAGCTAATAGAATTTTGAATTTTGTAATGAAGTTTTAATCAATGCTACCCGATTACGAGGTGATAAGATGTGGTAGTTTAACGTCATTTCAGACAGCGGTGCGTGCGATATCAGCCGCATTAATATCTTGATTTTTGGGTTCCGTTTCAGGAAAGTCCTGCTGAAATTGGATATCAAGTTGGTGATTCTCGCATACAAATAGACGATTTTTTGGTTAGAACGGACTGTTGGCTATCGTGCGTTCAAATTTGCAGGTATTTTCTAGCAAGAGCGAGAAGAGCAGAAGATTTGAAGGTGCAAAGCTGTGCATTTGTTGAAGCTGTGATAATGGCACCTAAGACGAAGAAGAAGAACACTAGATTGGCTAAAATCGACGAGGTACAGGAGAACTTGGAGCGTGTTCAACAGGCCGTGGTCGAAGTGCGTGACCCGACACCTTTGAACCGGTAGGTCATTCTTTGCATGCTCGTGCTATTTTAGCGTTTATGCTATACAACGTTCTTCGTGTAAGTAAGGGTTGGGTTATAGGGCTTGCGTTACAGCGTGGGTTTGGCATGGTTGCTTTTATCGCTGTTGTCAGAGACAGACCTTGCGCTGTTGCAAGGGTTTGGGCGATTTCCACATAGATAGCTAAGCCTGGTGTGTAGCGTTTCTATGTTAATGATGCAACTGTAAATCTAGGCATTGATCTATGTAGCGTGTTTTCTGTACAGTGTCGTGTTGAAGCCTATTCTGATTGTGTTAGACATCATTGGGGTTTTGTGTTAGGTAAACCCCATCGTCCCTAATGTCCCTCCTCTGCACACGCGAGTGCAGGGGAAGGCCATCTGATTCTGAAAGGGGGCGCTGGAGTTTCTGCAGTTCTTACTGCGCAAATTCAGCATCATTGTGTGGTCTAATGTGACCGACGATGTTGCCGGTGCCATTTTAGAGCACCTGTTGGCGGGGTCTGTAGAGGGGATTTTGGCTTACTTGACAGATAGGGCCATCGACACGGGTGATCCTGAGGACCAAGCGCTGAGCGCCCGAGGCCTAAGGAATTTATGCTGGATCTAGGAAATGGCCCGTTTCAGTTGTTATCATGCGTATAACACGTTGTTCGTGGCTCGCCATGTTTCAACCTACTTCCAGAACCCACAAGGCACGGTGTACTACGTGGGTGGGTAAGCAGATTCTGCCAACTATATTGTCTTTGTTACTGCTATAATGTTTGTTATCGTTGTGAAGTGTAAGAGAAGTCTATATACAAAGTGTAAGTTAAGCCTACGCTGTGTGGTACAGGTTTTTCATACACGATAACAGGTTAATTGGCGATGGTGATGCATTGGCCTGGGCCGAAACGGCAATAATGGCATTTACCGCCACCAACAACGTGCGTGCCAGCGTTATAGGGCAAATTGGCCATGAGATGCGTGAGTATCACACCCGCTACGAGCGCCCTTTTAAGAATTTCCAGGAACTCGGGTGGCTGCACGATGACTGGACCTTAGAGTCCCCCCTTACAGTTGAGGACGTGCAGAGAGACCTACCGCCATTCCCTTTGCCCTTCGGACCTGGTAAGGCCGTTGAGTATTCTAATGTTATGCATGTATTTGTGAGTCATGGACATTGCGTAATAGCGTTTCTATTTGACTTGCGTTTTATGTTTTTCAGTTAGGGAATCCCGGGAGATTACCCTTACGATTTTCGGCCGTGAGGCGAGGGATGTCCTCTTCCGCTATGGCGATATTAAGGACGCACAGCGCTGGCTCGGCCACTCGGCGGCCCCAGTCGCGGTGACCGACAAGATCCGAGCAGTGGGGTTAATGCACCTATTTTTGGCTGCGACCCCTGATGTCCCTGCCAGTGAAATGATAGCTTTGGTCAACTCCTTCAGCGAGAAGGCGAAGCATTTTTGCATGCGCATGAATAATGTGAGCGTAAGTTTTTATATCGACGCTCAGCTCTTCGCGGACCTGTTTGGCATTCCCTCGAACGGCCTACCCGTAAAGGTGAAGACCAAGAGGAGCACTAGATTCCAGGAGTTTCTGAAGAAGTGGGTGAGGATCCCAAAAGAGACCAAAGGATTTCCTTGTGAGAAATTCGAGATGGGCGCCGCCAAGACATTGTATCCCCTTTTTCGAGCCCGGGCTTTCCCCAAAACCCTCTCGCAGGCGAAGTTCTTTTCTGTAGAATAGACCCACATTATGCGAGAGGTTCTGGAGGAGGGAACCCGGTTCGATTGGGCAAACCATTTGGCCAACGGACTGTGTAGCGAAATGGTCAAGCTTCGTAAGAAGCTTGAGTCCCGCTTTAATGTGCATTTCGCCTTTTTCATAGCTTGCCTCCAGCGGTTTGCTAAGTTTCTGGTCATCCAAAGGAATGGGGTCTGGGAACAGCAAGACCGAGACCAGCTGTCCAAACCTTGGATTGCCCACATTCTCAGCACTACCCATGGGCAGGATCCGTCGGAGGGAATCGGGGAGTCGTTGTCTGTAACGACGAAAGGCTTGGCGGCTCCCCAAGTCTGAGGTCTCGACAGCGTGGGCGGGATAATGCCTACCTACACCAGCAACGCCTCGTGAGGGAAGTGCGTGGCGGAAGAAATTGTGGAACCAGCAGCTCGGCGTAAACGGCTCCGTCTAACCGAGGCTCCTGGGGGTAATGCAAGCCAAACTGTTGCGGTCAAGGTTCAGTGGAATAAACCTCCGCCTGGTAAGTGTTAAAGGATTATAGTACGCAATGTTTTATCTGGATGGTCTGGCATTATACGCTAACGTGTGATGGTGTAAACAGTAAAAATGACAGGACAATTGACCCCTGAGACAGGGGTGATGGTACTAAGCCGTGGGGAGGGGGCCTCAATTTTGGAAGAAGAGGCCCCAACTGTTAATGTGAGCCTTGTGCAGGTTCCGGTGCATGAGGAGGCCCCAGCTGCTAGCGAGAGCCGCGTACAGGCTCGGGTGCATGAAGAGGCCCCAGCTACTGGAACCAGCGACGCACAGACTCTAGTGCGTGAAAGGGAAAAAGATACGGAAGATGTTGATGGGCTTGCCACTGTCACCGGCAGAGGTAATGAGTGCGTTAGCGTGTTTGAAGAGTCTTGTTAATAGATGGAGTGTCTAACCATATTACGCTACAGGGGAAGAAGATGCATCTATGTCTGCTGCTGTGAGAAAAATGTGGAGAGATTTCCCCGACAAATTTGCCTTCATGGAAGGCGTTGTTGATGACATGATCGAGCATTTGGAGCACGTCGAACCTGGCGCTGGTATGTTATAGCCGTAATGAATTTATGACATAATGTTTTAGTAATGTGTCATCCATATTGATGCTTGTTTTCTGTTAGGAGCTCACCTCCGATGGGATCCCGCGGAGCCCCCATCTGATGGGGCGGTCGTGCCACGTCACATTTATGAGGAAATGCGTAAATGTGCGTTACGCTCGACACGCTCTGTATGGGAAAGTAGAAGCGTTAATGAAAGCCTATGGAAAAGGCTGCAGCGGTCAGAGCAGAGGGTTGAGTCCTTGACCAAAGAAATCGGGGACCTAAGGGCGTGGTACGAATTCCTACAGGCGCGAGTGACGGGGGTTGAAGACTGGCATACTGCTGTTATCGATCACTCCCGTTATTGGACAGCCATCAAGAACAGCGTACAGACCAGCCGGGCATTAGTAGAGCAGAGGATGCAAATCGAACTCCTAGCTCATAAAAGCTGGGACTGGAGGGACTACTGCACCAGCGTTCAAGAATGGGGGTAGAAGGAGAAGGACCACAAGCACCTATATAAAAGGAAAAGCGCCGCTTATTGAAAACACTACCGCAATTCCGCCATCAAAGCTCGGTCCCTGGAGGTTTTCGTGGACACCATCGGAGCGTCGGAAGCTTTTAAGAAGTTCGAAGAGCAGGTGACCGTAACTGCTTCCCCAGAGAGGGCAATGGTTTTTCCTGGGAATCAGGCTACGATCCCTACCTTCTTCCCGGATCTGCCCCGCTGGAGTAGCATGGAGAAAGGGAAGGTGAAAGCTAGAGCTGCGTTGGGCGAGGATGTGTGGCCAGACCTGACGGAAGAAGAGATTATGTAGCGCCTATGGGCTAGCCTAGACAAGCTCCCCTTTGCTGCAGAAGTAGGGACGTCGCGAGTAAGTTTATGCATGACTTAGTCAGAAAGTTTACTATTTTGTATTGTCTATTCTAATTTTTTGAGGTTATTTGGCTTTAGGTACCGGAAGAAGATAGGGAAAATACGCCAGCTGAGGGGCTGGGAGAGGAAACATAGGAAGCAGAGGAGGAACGCAAGAATGAAGAGTGTTCTCCTGTGAAGCCATTGCCAGAACGAGAGCCTCGTGAAGGGGCAATCTTTCATGAAGGCATAATTCCTAGAAACGATGGCCCACTGGAGGACGACCTTTTGGGGCTAGATTCAAATTTAAGAGATACCGGTGACAGTGGCAGCAGAGTGAATGCGTAATTATTATTTACGCAAAATTTTATTGATGCAAGGTCGGGTGTTGTTCTGAATAACTGTTGACGGATTGTTGTAAAGTCTAATGAATATTTGAAATGTTAATCAGTTTGTTGTTTGACTTTTTATGCTTTTGTCTGCGTCAGCGTGAAAATATATGTTAAGGATTCTATCTAAATGATACTGATAGGATGTAATAACTAGTTTAAGGCCGTTACGGGCCAGTTGCGCATTCCAGCGTAAATGGTTATAGTATACAATACTGCGTTACTAGTTTAAGGCCATTGCGGGCCTACTGCGTAAATTACGTACAACGGTAATCTTGTATAAATGCGTGAAGTAATGTGAAAGCGTAGCTAACGCGGGTACGATAAAACACGCAAAAAAAAATGCAAAGCGTAAACACGGAAAGCAAATATACTGTAAAACTATGTTGAAACAAAATAAGCTGTTATGGGGAGTACGCTAACTTACAAGAGAATGGTGGTACACGCAGAAGACCATTGTTCAACCGTCAATACGCAATTGTCTCTTAATGGCCTTTACGTTGAGCGCTGCATAAGGGCAAGGAGGCTCGTGGTTTGACTCCTCTACGCTATCATCCGGAAATGGTAGGTCAGCCCAGGCTAGGCCGTCGTCATTGTTGTCGATTTGTTTAGGGGCTTGGAGATGGGACTGATCGTCAGTTGTTTCAATCTCCGAACCCCGTTCTTCTTCGATGTTATTGAAGGTCCTGGGGATGAGCTCGTTGCCGCGTATGATGACCTCCCCTCCGGCGTAAGGCAGGTGTATCTCTTGGTGTATCGGCAACGAAACCGCCCNCGAATAAGGAACGACGTTAGTTGCTGTGCCATCATCTACGTGCACCCTCCGGATCCGGTACTGACCGACCCGAATGGTAATGAACATAGGCTCAGTCGTTACTTGACCTTTCTCTGGATCACCTTTGACAGAATCATCAAGAAAGGTCAGCGAGGTAGGCTTGGATTGTTCAGCTTCGGAAGGAAACATGATAGCGTGTATCGCTTCCTCTTCTGCTGGTAGGTTGGCATCCACTGATATGGATGATAGCATGCGTACCATAGCCTCACGGTGTTCTCGAGATGTCATCAGCAAGTCGTACAAGCTCATCGTTGTGTTCTTTTGCTTAAGAATTTGTTTGACCTGCGTGAATACATCAAGGAGATCTTTCTCTCGGCCGGGTTGTTTATCCCCCTTGTCCTCCTCCATTCAGCCCAAGAGACGAATCTCTCGAGGCAGAGCAGTGTCAGTGGGGGGGTTGTTCTTTCTCCTGCCAAGAGAAGGTGGCTGTGTTTTTGTACCTTTAGCCTGCTTCTGAGGCACAGACAAAGGCACAGAGGCCAGGGGCCTGGGCTTAGGGAATCCAGACGTAAGGTGGTCTTTTGTAGCATTAACTGTAGTGTCCTCCTCCTTTCGCTTAGGAGGCGATGACTGATTATTTTGACCGGAAGTCTACCCCTGTGTGAGAGGAGCAGGCCGTGGTTCCGGCGCCCTGATAATGAAGGGCGCTCTAGGCGTGGGCGCAGACGGAGCCACGGCTTAAGTGCTACCGCGCGACTGAGGGTGCACCTGGGAAGGTGCCCGTATGATGAAAGGTGGTTGTGAGACCCCACTAGCTACCGTTGAAGTAGTTGGCCCCCTTGGTGAGCTGGCAGGCACGCGCAAAACAAAAGGCTGTTTTGGCGGTCCCTTACGCTCACCGTCCGTACTCACCATAGTGATTGTATAAGGATTGTAGGTTGCGTTCAGTGGGTCCTTATATACATGCAGTGTTTGGTTTTCTGGATGCGTTGGGTTACTGCTGTCTAATTTTAGATGACCTTCGTCGATCATGCATTGAATGTCGTCCTTCAACGCCCAGCAGTAATCCGTGTCGTGACCACACATCTGGTGGTAGTCACAGAAACGGTCCAGCCAAAAAGATCTCGGAACTGCTGGTTCATTAGGTAAGGCTAAAGAAGGATCCTTCAGTAGTTCACAGTGACGTCTGTGACGCTTCAGGGCTTTCTCGGACACCTTCTTAGGTTGAATGTGTCCTGCCGCTAACAGTTGTTTCAGCAATTCAGAATGCTTTACAGGTAAAGCCGCATATTTTGAACGATCTTTACGCTCAAAATTTGGCTTTGGCTGGGGGGGACCTTCAGGGGAAGCTGTGGTTTGGCTGGTGCTAGCACCAGCCGTGGCCTCGGGAGGCGCTGCCGTGGGTGCCTTCTTTTTCTTGTTCTTTGGGTTTTCAGTCAGCGCTGCTATCGTCGTTATTGCCGCCTTACCCTTGTCTTTGGCCTTGTTGTGTGCATTCCTGTAGGCGACATATGTCGGGTCTTTGCTGGCCTCTGCAGCATCTTGGATGCCTCTAACTTGTGCGAAGGCCTGATGTAGGTTACTAGGGGAAAGGTAATACAGCTTCGACTTGATGAAGTCGTTGACTACCCCTTTCAACATAGAGAGCGTATGTGAGTCCGCGATCGGTTCGCGGATCTCATTCAAGGTAGCAGTCCAGCGCTGTATAAACTTTTAGAAGGGCTCGAGCGGGTCTTGTTTCACCCCCATGAGCTGATCTAGTGTGACTTCCGGCTTCAGGTTGTATTTGAAGTGGGTCACAAACTGAGTCAGCAGCTCTTCCAAGGTCGAGATGGAAGAGCGTGGGAGGGCTCGGTACCAGTCCAAGGCTTTCCCTGTCAATGACATCGCAAAGACTCTGATAATCGTATGTGGCCACTGTTGAAGCAACAACAATTCAGATCGAAAGGTGACTAGGTGAGCGTTGGGATCCCCCTCCCCATTGTATTTGGTGAAATGGGGGAGGGACATCCCCGACAGTAATGACAACATAGGGATCGCTGAACTGATCGGATCGTCCTGGTAAAAGTCCATGATCTAGACGGTGTCAGAACCAGCAGTCTTGAGGCGTCGAACCTCTTCTGTTAGAGTCTAGATCAGCTAGAAGGCTTGGTCCAGGCCTATTAACGGAGGTGTTTGTGTGGATGGCACGGGAGGTTGGACCGGGAGGGCGGTGCCAGGAAAGGGAAAAGACGGGCGGGATCGACCGGCCGCTAGCGGGGCGGGGACCCCGACAGGTGGGGGAGCCTGTGAAGACCATCACCCGCTGGTCTACGCAAGGGGGTTGACCGCCGCCTGCTACACGAGATAAGGATGTAAATACTGTGGTACCCCCTGTGGAACATACATTGCTGGTGTGACCGGGAGTTGCGCGCCGTACACCACAGATTGGGTCTGTTGCGCCGCCGGGTTGGCCCATTGACCTGCAGCAGGCTGGTGGGCATAAGTTGGTTGGACGGCTGCGGTAACTTGTTGGGTTGGAGGGGGCGGACACAACAAGGTTTGCACTAGGCGCGTCGCGGATACGTTGTAGGGTTGTATTTGAGGAATGAAGTGGGGCGCAATGGTCGTCGGGACCACCACTGGGATGTTAAGTATGCGTGGTGATGAAACTGCCCCCGTGTTATTGTGGGGAATTTGTACTTGCAGCCCAGACGGTTGCATAGCAGCCTATGGAAGGACAGGGACGTGCATCTGTGCCGTCGGGGCCATGTTAAGAGAGGCGGCCTCTCCGTTGGAAGGAAAGAGGGGATTTGCGTACGTATGGGGGCTTAGGGCATGGAACGAAGGTTCCAAAGTATGGAACGAATATTCCGACTAGGCTGCAAATTTGTCCTCTTCCACCTCCCCATGCTGGGGCTCCAGCACCACTTGTGAAGCCTGGCCTTTTGCCATGACCAACTACATAATAAGCTCGTGTTGGTGTTCAGTCAAGGGGATTATGTCGTAAGCTGTTGGCTTAAAATCATAGCCCCCTCGGTGGAGCACCTCAAAGTTCCATTTCGCTTCAAGCTCAGCTCGGCTGAGAGCCAGCCTCACCTGGATCTTAACACATATGAAATTGTATTCTTCAGGGGTTATAACTGTGAAAATAGGCTCTTTTCCCTGAAGCCGCAATGAATGGCGCAATGGTCCCTGCGATTCTATTGCACTCGGAGCTGGTCAGGTGACAATAGTGTTCATGGATGTGGCACCCAGATCAGTATGGGCCATGGCAGTTGTGGTTGTGTACAAAGAATCCATTGGACAATAAGATTAATGATAAGTGATAGCCGGCTCTAAGGAATAGTTGGCAACAAAAGCTCAAAATAGGCTTTCTACCCTGTAGGATTTCAAAGAAATCGTCCTTGCAACCGATCTATACCACGTGATTGACCGTAGACTTCCCTAGAGGTCTTACGTCTATGGTTTAGGGTATGGACCACTATCAAGGTTACCCGAAATATTCGAATTGGAGCCTGAAGGCCCTCCTTCTAGCACCAGAAAACTGTAACAACAGAAAACGTCGGCAGCTGGAAATACCGATAGAGGTTCCGTGTATACAGTTTTAACCACGGATCCACACGAGGGCTATGCTAAAAAGAAAAAAGCGAATCCACGGCACCCTAAATGGTCTTGTTGATCAGACAGGGACTTACAGGTCAGTAAAATGATGAAGATTACGGATCTTTGCTGTGCTGCGATTTGATTTGGGGGATCATGAAATGGGAGGAAAATGACGTGGATGGACCACTACAATGATAACATCAAACACGCCGAAGAGATGCTAATCAGGAGAGAAGTGCGTGATTTTCAAAGATCTATGCTTCGATTTTTGAAAGAATGTATGATTTATATGTCACGTTACAATGGGAGAGAGCCCCAATAACTTGATGCAAAAATGAGCACAAAACAACAAGGAAACTGTCCAGACAGAAGTCCGATCTACCTCGTAGGCCAAAGCTGGGATGCAAGGATGATCAAGCTCTGAAGTCTTCCGATCAACTGTTTCTGACCGGTAGAGTCTGCAAACTGGGTGAGATAATCTTACAATCCCTGTTCTGCTTCTTTGCTTCAGGTAGGTTCTGCTCAGGGCAGCGATCGCTAAAGGAGAAAGGTCGTATCTTCCCCGAAGGAATGATTTCTCCTATTGCTCAGGCTCAAGCGCACTGTGCTCTGTTCTTGCTGAAGGATGGTGTTGTCGGCAGTTGCCAAAAGGTTGCTCTTTGTTTCTCCGCTCAAGGTATGCTTCCTTGCTCAGAAAATGCTCTTGCCCCTTTGACTTCTTGCCAACAAAAGTGATAAGTGCTCTGGTGCTCAGAAAAAATGTCTCTGCTTCTCTGATTTGCCAACCCTTCTACCTTTGTCAATTGAGGTATTTATAAGCCGCTACGCTCCATGGAAGAGGCACAACCCTGATGACGTGGGTCCCGGACATTTCGGGTCCCATTGACCATTTTAAGTCAGACTGTGACTATGCACAACACGCTCGTTTGCGCGTTGTGCGTGTGAAGAGCAGGTACATGTTGAGCGTGCTTCAATTACTTTCAGGCTGTATTAGACTCATCCACGTTGTGTTGCGTGTATAAGCGTAATCCGGTATAAAAAACAATAGGCTCAAAATTGTTTTACGCTCACTACGCAGCTGCGCGTAACAAAGCGTAGACAATGTCTAACTTACGCTCATTACGCAGCTGCGCGTAACGAAGCATAAATAATGTGCGACTTACGCTCACTACGCAGCTGCGCATGACAAAGCATAAATAATGTGTAACTTACGCTCACTACGCAGCTGCGCGTGATGAAGCGTAAACAATGCCTAGCTTTAATGATGAAATACGCAATGGTATGCACCGCTGCGTAACAGGCGTAAAGACAAGTTATTCATACGCCATGAGAAATAGTATCACACTGTTATGCTTCTCTAGACTCTGCCTTCAACTACTTTGGAGCTTATTACGCTCATTACGCTGCCGTGCGTAATAGAGCGTAAACTTGTCCCTGAACAAAGCTGATGCGCGCTTTTGCTTGAATTGCGAATCTCTTCCTGAGGCCGACTTGTAATTTTCATGGTGTTTCAGTAGTATCACAAGATGAGGATCATTCATGATTGTTGGATCTCTCCTCTCTCATTCTTTAGCTACTAAGAGGTGTTGGATGTCAATGTTCTCTAGGGTGTTCACTTCTCTTCTCATGAACACCCAATTTTGTAAAAGTTGTTTCTCTATATACTTGGGCACTTAGAGTCTGTTGTTCCATTTAAGTTAGATTGTATGTTAGTCAATAATCCCATACCTAACTAATATTTTGTAAGGAACTTGTCCTCATTTTGTTTAACTCAAGGATACATTTTCATTTAGTCATGGGGGTATGATGATCCATGTTTTTCCTAGCCTTGATGTTGAAGCCTTGTATCAAAGCCCTGACATCGAGTACTTGATGTTGTGTACACAATGTCAAAGCCAATATGTGATGTTGGATACCTGATGTCATAGGGTAAAGTCTAGTCTATAAATATAGGACTTAGGCTTATGATTTTCATATACTTTTTTAGTCAGAGTAGCAAAGCTCTTATAGTTTGTTTTCTCTAAAGTTAGAATATTCCTAGTGCATGTGTGCAGAGTGATGTTTGTAATCATATGACACCTTTGTTCGAGTGTGATGTAGTTGGACACATTACATGACTAGCAATAAAGATCAAGATTACTTCCATCATTGCAGCATCCACTTAGATTAATATTACTACTTTAATTATTTAATGCTTTCTCTAGTTAAATATTTTCATTTATTGTTATTTACTATTTCTTTCAGTAAGCAAAATGCATACACCTTAATCACGAGTGTTTAAGTGGAAATAATTGGTAATTTAGAGGTGTATCATTTGGCACAACCAGTGATGTACACTTGGCAACCCTATAAGTAGTCTCACAAAGTCCAAGATGTGTATGGATGGTTAGGGTGGATACTCATTGCACATAGGCTAGTTTAGATCTTTTTTTCTAGTATTCATTAGTTTAGTTAATCCATCTCTTTATCATCATCAGGAGTAGTGTAAAATTAGAAACAACATCATATGCCTCACTTTGGACTAAACCATACATGACAAAACTACCACTAGTCCAAGTGGGAAGACAATGAACTGTGATTAAAGCATAATGATCTAGATGCTGCAAATAGTCCCATCCATGGAATTCAATTGGATCATGCATGAACGCTTGTGATTTGTATGGTGGAGCATAGGGGTACCTCATTGCTTAATAGACATGGTGGAAGACCTTGGAATTTTTCAACCACTGAAGGTCATTAAGAGGCACCATGGCTATTAATGTAAAAACTATTATCACTAGAGTTTGGGAAAAAAATTTATGTTATATCCTCTAAACTCCTATGTTTACCCCACACTGGATAGCATGGAAGGGGGATTCACCAATGTAGGGTACTATACAAGGTTGCAAATTAGCTTGCCCTAATGAAAAAAAAATGCAGGCTATTGGAGGCTATATAGAAGTATGGAGGTCAAATATGGTATCTAGGTGGTCAATATATGGAATTTTGTGTTGTCTCCCATCCATCCATGCTAGGGCCAACATGTAAAACATGGAAAAGGCCTCACCTAATGTGGAACCTCAAACTAAAAGGTATTGACCACTTTCAACTAGATCTTCCAAGGTTTATGGATTGTTGGAAGTGATTGGATAGATTCTAGGTTATGTGGGCCTCCTTTTTGGGGGTCAAATATAGGTGTGATGGGTAGTAGAGGATTTGAATGGGGGTTATCCCATATTTTTTCCACACTAATCCCCCCCTCTCTAGGGGGCTAAGCCACCATGGACACCCAAGGTAACTATTTTTAGAAAAGTTTGACCACCTTTTAGAGCCTAAGGTTGGATGATGCAAGTTGCAACTGCCAAAGATGATAAGAAAGTTTTTTATGGAGTTCACTAAAAAATGTTGTGAAGATGTGCATAATTGGATTTCATTGATAAGGTAAATAAAAGGATTTGATTATAAGAGTGTCTAAGGGTAAAGAACTTAACTAACCCAACCAAAAGATATGCAAGTGGGTCCTCCCAAAAGCAAGCACAAGCTTTTTATGCCCTTGCATAACTTCAAACCAAAGAGTCTATGGGCTCCGTAGATGATTAATGGTTATAGAAGATAAAGTAAAAAAACCTGGAAGAAACTACCTAAGAATTCTAACACATCAAACCAGGACATCAAACAAGAACATGAAACTAGTAGTGAGGTGAAACATGGAAAGCATAGATAGATGAGAGAGAGTGGAATGGAGTTCCTAATTAAGGTTACATGAAGTCCCTTGTGGATTTTATGGTTAAATGAATTGATAAGACCCATCATTAGTCTAGACCAAAACCAACCTTGTTCAATGACTTTGCATCACCATTCTAAGGCCAATGCATTCCCATGAGACACAAGAGTGCTCCCACAGAATAACCACCATTTCTTATTAAAGAAGAAAAAAGAAGTAAGAAGTCAGGAAGGGCCTTAGTTAGAGGGGACCTTCAGGCATGGGTAACATGTCTTTCTAGTCCCATAACTAGTGCTTGTAGCCTATTTCTTTTGTCTAAGTGATGTGCTTTGAATTTCCATCATTTTTTTCTTTTTTTCTTTTTTTTTGAAATGGAAACCGTACCATGTAAAGACATATGCATTTATTTTTTCTAAGGGGTGTGCTTTGAATTTCAATTTTTGTTTTTCTTCTGATGAGAACCACACCATATAAAGACTTATTCAACTTCCTTTTATTAGTCAACATGAAATGATAAAAAATCCATGGAAACACACATGCACCTAGGTAAACAGAAAGGCACAAAGAATACCAAATCCCCTTGAAGTCACACCCTATTCAAACCTTTGAATCCTTTCAATTTTGGAAACTACTAAAGTTAAAAATTTTTTTAAATTTTTGTTAATGAAAAAGGAACTACATGTTTCCAAAAAAAGGAAAAGTATAGAGTTTGTGGATGGGTGGATGTCATGGACTCACTGCTTGTTGCATGAAAAAGAAACCATGTCCTAATCATTCGTAACAAAATTCAATACTAAAATCTAGACACCAATAATCAAATAACAAAATAGTACATACCACCATCAAGCAACGCATTACCATTCTACCTGGCACTTATTAGAAAAAGTTAGAAAATTACATAAAAATAAAATAAAATATAATATAAAAGAAAGTGTATAATATTCAAGAAATAGAAAATGTACTAATGATGGTGTAAAAAAAATATTAGAAAAGATTAATAACATGAAAACAAAAAGATGTAAAATAAAGAATATGCAAAACAAAATGTTGTAAAATAAAAAATGTATAAAACAAAAAGATGAAAACCTGAGGAGTTGCTTATATGGTTAGCATGGATGGCTATCTCCACCACGACTAAGTTGAAAGAAGGAGATCTAAAATATGGAGCATGATTGTCCATCTGATGAGGCATTTATTATGTTAACTAGCTTATGCTCATGGAAAAGTTTGATTTGTTGGATGTTGATTAGCTGTTTCTTGTCTAGGCTCTTAGGTTTATAGATCATCATGACCCTCAAAGAAAATGTTTCGTAAATGATGTAAGGTCCTTCCCACAATGTTTGGAACTTAGTTTGTTGAGGTACATCTATGGGGTTCTAGTAGAGTACCTTATCTACTGGTTGAAATTTGACTTTTCTGATTTTAAGGTTATGGCACTTTTTGTTGTAGGCCTTGTGTAACTCATTAAATAATAGGGCTACCAATCGATTCTTGTCTAGCAAGTTAAGATTCATTAGTCTTTATTTTTGTGCTAGACTTAAGTCAAGGTTAAGGTCAAGGTCACAGGCTATTAAAAGTGTACATAGCTTGGATTGAATAGGAAGTGTTGGTAATTTTCTATACATAAGCTCATAGGGAAAATAGGTGATAGGAAGTTTTCATGTTGAGTGGTAGGCTCAAAGGGCATCGTTGAGTTTTGTGCTCTAGTATTTCCTATATTTGCTAATAGTTCTTGTTAGAATCCTTGTGATTTCCCTATTGGTAACCTTAGCTTGACCATTGGATTGGGGGTGATAGAGTGTTGTGAGTTTATGTTCAACCCCCAAGCATTGCATGAGCCTTTAAAAAGTAGTGCCTATAAAGTAAGTTCCATTATTAGAAATTAATGCACATGGCACACCAAACCTATTTACAACATTTTTTTGTACAAACTAAGCAGTAGTAGAAGATGTATAGTCAATGACAGCTACTACTTCTACCCATTTTGTATAATAATCAATAGCAACTATGATGTATTCATTTTCATTTGACATGGACATGATGGAACCCATGAAATCAATGTCCTAGATGTCAAAGGGTTCTAGTGGTTGAATCCATTCCTGAAGTCCCTCCATTCAAGCAATCATTCCACCATCTCGTTGGCATCGTTCACAAGAGTGAATGTAATGGTGAGCATCCCTAAAGATTGTTGGCCAATAGTACCCTACCATCAGGATTTTAATGGTCATGCATCTTCTAGCATAGTGTCCTCCACAAGAACCTTAATGAGTGTCTTGGAGAAAATGTAGTTGATTAGCATCAAGGACACACCAACGAACGAAGCCATCAATGCACACCTTGTAGAGGTGTCCATTGATTTCCATGAAGTGTTTTACCTAATGAAGAAACTGCTATTTCTTCTAGTGGTCCAACCTTTATGACATCTCTTTGGTAAGAAGATAGGTGAGAATGTCATCATATCATTTAGGCTCATTAGGCAATTGTTTAGTTATAGCCCTAACAAAAAGGAGTTTATTAAGAAACATATTAGATATTGGATTTTCTTCCTCCTTGTTGTCCCATCACAACCAAGACAAGTGATTAATGACCACATTCTCAGTACCCTTTCAATCTACCATCATAAGATCAAATTCCTACAAGATCACTAGCCAGTATATGACACAGGGGCTCACCATTAGCTTGTTCATCAGGAAGTGGATGGCACTATGGTTCATGTGCACAAACACCTTGTATCCAAGCACATAATGCCTAAAATTCTCTAGAAAAAATACCACCGCCATCAATTATTTTTCTATACTGGTGTAGTTTAGTTATGCATCCACAATGCTTCGGCTAACGTAGTGGATGTAATATGGACATTTCTTGTCATCCATCTGCATAAGCACAAATCCCAAGGCATAATTTGATGCATCCATCATGACATGAAATGGCCTAAACCAATCAAGTGCTTGTAGGATTGGAGTTTCTACAAGTTTCTCATTTAGCTATTGGAATGCTTTTTTACATTCCGTGGTCCAAAAAAATGGAGCATCTTTCTTTGTTAGCTCCATCAATGACTTTGTGATCGTAGAAAATTTCTCTATGAATCATCAATAATGGCTAGTATGTACAAAGAATGATTGAACATCTTTGACAATTTCTAGTTGACAAGTTCTTCCTTGGATGACCCTTATTTTCTCAAGGTCTACCTCAATTCCTTCTTGTGATATTATATGCCCCAATACAATGTCTTCCTAGACCATTAGGTGACTTTTTTGCCAATTAAGCCACAAGTTGGTTTCAACACATCATTTTAAACTTACTCAAGGTAGTCTAAGTCTTACTCAAATGTAGCTCCATAAGTGGAGAATTCATCCATGAACACTTCCATACCACTTCTAATTTTTTATTGAAAAAATATTAAAACCAAGTTTTGGAATGTAGCAGGAGCATTACATAAACCAAATGGCATCTTGAGATATGCAAAAGTCCTCTAAGGACTTGTGAATGTTGTCTTCACCTAGTCCTCTAGTGCAATTTGAATTTGGTTATAGCCACTATAACCATCTAGAAAATTGTAGTAGCAATGCCCAAATATTGTGTCTAACACCTAATCAACAAATGGTAATGGAAAATGGTCCTTGAATGTTACCATATTCAACAACTGAAAATCAAAGTAGACCCACCACTTGCCTTCTTTCTTTGGAACAATCATGAGTGGACTAATCCACTCATTATCTACAATGGGATAAATTAACCCTACCTTGAGGAGTTATTCAATTTCCTCTTTTCCAATCTACTTTAGTTTGGGGTTCAATCGCCTTTGTGACTATCTTTTTGGCTTCATGGCCAAATTAGTGTAGATATGATGCTAGCATATACTAAGATCAATCCTTGTGAGGTCAATACATGATCAAGCAAAATCTGCTAACCATTTTTCAACCACATTCAATAGCATCTTTTTCTACTTTGGAGCAATATTTTCATTGATTATGACTAGCTTCCCATTTTTAAAAAACACATATTCCATTTCGACCGATAGCATTTACAGTTCAAGTGGCTCTTGCTTGAAATTTTCAAGAATCTCCAACTCTCCCCCATAAGTTTCATCATTTACATCATCATAGAGTTAGTGATGAACTTACTCTAGTTCATCCATGCCTACGACATATGTGCATGTCAAGCTCTCAGTCAATTCCATGCAAAATGTTCTACTCTCAAAATTAGCAGTCAGACATTGGGTGTCCTCCTATTTTGTGGATACTACATACAGACACCTTTGAATTTTTTCTTCTAATGCATACTACTTTCATGTTGAGATAGATTTTTTTTTCATGACCCAAACTTTCTACACATAATTGCACCCTGTATCATTGTACGCGATGCATGGAACTCGCTTCCTCTCAATCTTTCTAAATGCATGTTTTTAGATATTTTTAGGGAAAGATCTTTGATGTCCATTCTTACATCAACAATGCTAAGCCATGTCCTTCCCATGATGATTGGGAAATCCCCTTTGCAATTCTTGACCTTGATCACTAGGAAATCAACATGATAAGACCACCCATAGACAATGGTCACAATATCTTCCACTAGTCCCAATGGAACAGTGATGGACTGGTCTACCAATTCTAATCTAATATTTCTCTTCTTAACAGGAGGCAAGTTCCATGTAGTGTACACCTCATGATGAATTAAATTGGTATTAGAACCTGAATCAAGAAGAGCTTTGCATGATTCATTCCTAGCAATCTACAAATAAATGGGAGAACTTCCAAGATCTGCTAGTTTCTTATGAAGGTTTCTAGTATAGATCCCATTAGATATAGTGTGAGTAAGCATCATGATATGGATCTTAGGTAGTGTTTGGTTTGAAGGGGACCCAAAGGAATTTGACACAGAGAAAGATGGAGGGATAAGGTTGTTAATCACAAGTGTATTTAAGGGCTTAGGTGGACTACAAGGTCGAAAGAAAGGTCTTTTCCTTGATCAAATATTCACCCCACTCAGTTGATGAACTGGTTATAGATTAATAGCCCTATTATTATTACCTTGTTGTGGTTGAGCTAGTAGTTCACCTTGCATAGGTGGAGTATGTGGTAACTATGTGGCTAGAGGAGGAACATGTGTTGAGATAGGAGGAGAATAAGGATAAAAGGTGGCATCCATGCTTTCATGTAAATAATGAGTTTGATAATAATCAGAAGTGTTAATGAGATTGAAAAGTAGAAATGTGACTGGAGGAGTCACATGGAGATAAGGATTACTGAACATAGTACCCATATAGATCAAGTTGTCTATAAGGGTATTAGTATTGGTGGTTCTAGTGCCTATGATTGTTTTTGTTTCCACTATTGATACTAATCATATGGTTGTGGTGGAGTTCCACTAGGATAATATTGTTGTTGCTAGTGGAACTACCTAAAAAAACCTTGAGGATAAGGTAATATTCTGAATGTCTACCTTTTTGTTAGTCATGGGTTTAAATCATACACCCCATATTTCTATAAATGTGACACTATGGGGCAACATCCCGTAGGATGTTCATATTGGCAAATATCACACCCACCACCATAATCTAATTCGCTTTCTATAACTTCTTCTATTATAGCAATCTTTCCCTTACCCTTTTATAGGCACATTCAACTTCCTTGCACCTCCTACACTCACAATCACTACCTTGTTCTTTGGACTTTTCAACAATTTTTAGGATAGCTTGAAATCTACTATCCATGGAGTTCCATAATTGATCAACCTTGGCTGTAAGTTTAGATTGAAATTTTTGGAGTGGCAAGGTTTTTCTATTCATCACCTCATTAGGTACGAATTCTTCCTCACTGTCATAGAATTGAACCCCACTCTTGCAAATGGAAGGATCATGGTTATACTCTTCTACACTTTCTCTTTTTCTTAATTCATCCTCCTCTTTAGCTACTTCCTTGATTAGTCTTTGTATCTGACAAGCATTTAATTCTGATAGTCATCCTTGGGCATAGACACAAGGGTTCTCCTTGTTTCTAATCAAAGCCTATCTACAATGTGGCAAAGTTGATCCAATTGAGAATAGCCATGGCTAGGACATTTATGCATTAAGGAATACTATCAATCAATGGCGGCATCCAAGGGTTCATGTGTTCATTGTTTCCATCCTTGGATTTGCCTTCTCAAGTTGAACACTTTGGATCATGTTTGATATTTATCATTAAATAATTCAAGCATGGTACTCCATCATCTAATAGATTTTGGCTCTAAGAACCAGTAACAATTCTCTACTTCTTTGATGAGTGTCCTTAGAAACAACTTAATTTTTTGCCACTCATTCTCTATGTTTTGCAAGGCACATGCATCTTGAAAAGCTTGGAGATGGTTCTATGAATCATAGTATATCCCCCTTTGAACTGAGAAATATTGTTCATGTCTAGCCTTTTGATCCAACTATCCTTCACATGCCTTATTGGAATTCATTCTACCTCTACAATATTAAGCATACTTCGAGTACTAGGAAAAGGTTCATTGAGGCCATGATCATGGTAACTATGATGCCCTCTAATACCCATTAATTTATGGTGATGTTCCTCTCTTAAATGTCCACACCCTTGATCTTACCTTTCCCAATGGTTCCTTTGAACATTTCAGTCCGATCAGTCATTTCAGTCACCTCCATCATGGTCTCTCCTCTTGTAGTCATAATCAAAGCCAGAAGAAGAAGATGATGATGATGGAGGTGAAGAGGAAGGAGGACTAGCACCATCATGGTTCCTACTACCATCCCTTCAGTGATCATGACCATGATCATGATCTTGTTTTCTGTCTACATCCCTCCCTTGACTTGCCCCTCCAGATCCTTCTTTGTCATTGGATCCATTCTTACCAAAACCAGGATTATGAATCATCAACTGCAAGTTTTGGTTTTGGCCTCCTTCACCAAAGTCAAAGAGAGGAACTTCACTGAATGGGAAACCTCTAGAGAAAGGTTCCCCACCATCTTTTTGGTATAGCAAGAATGGGGAATCATTAATTCTTTTTCCCTTTGTAGATTCATAGCATTGTTCTAACTGTCAATCCCATACATGTTGTGCCTCAGTGGGATGATAATCCCTAGTGTCTATATTTTCCACAACACACTTAGCATGATGTTCCTAGAGACCCCATTATATAAGCATTTGTTGGAGCATTGCATGAACAGATCAATCAAGTGACAACATGATGTTGTTCTCCATGTCACACCACTGTAGCTATTCATCCTGTTGTAGGATAAAAGTGAAATTGGATACAAACTCATCAAGGTGAGCATATACCACTCAATATTGTTGAGCCATCAGCTAATGAACTCCATCAAACATAGGTAGAAAAGCACTTCTATGAGAAGAAGACATTTTCAATTAGATGATAAAAATGCAATGTGCTTTTAAATTTTGTTATAGTAATTGTAAAATAGGTTATGACTCTAATGTTTTTTCCAATGATTTTGAATGATTTCCACTAAATCCTAGATAGCGCACAAAACAACCAAAAGGTCCCTAGAAATGGTGCCAATGATGAGTGATGAGGTACCCCTACGCCGAACCATCTGAATTACTAAGGCATTCACATGTGATCCAATCGAATTCCATATACCTGTAGTTCTCCAATGCACTAGTTCTTCTAGGAAGTGAAATGGGCATTGAGAACATTCAGTGTCTTCCCAACTACACTTGTGAAGCTTAAGGGTATGGTTTAAGTGTAATTGAGATACATGATTTTTCTCATTTTATGTTTTATAAGTTTAATTGCCTACAACAACAATGAAAGGTAGAGTAATTTAAGATCTAATTCATTTACTGCATAGTTAGCCTAACACAAGTACCCATCCTAATTTCTTGGACACATCTTGAACACATATAGCACTGTTGGGCTACCAAATGTTAAGCATTGCTAAGTTACCAAGTACTATATGTATGCTCTAAGTGGTCATGCTTATGTTCATTAACAACTAAAATTAATTACTTAATTTAAATGCATTAAATTAAAGCACATGAAGATAAAGTGCATTAAAGGAAATGTTAATCTATTCTCAATGCTACAAGGATCATCAAAAGGGTTCATTTTTATTTCCATCACACTACTACGATCAACTACATCAATGTTCAAATAAAGATTTGTACACACTTAGACTCCTACTACGAGCACTAAGAAATATTCTAACTTTGGAGAAAACAAACTACAAGAGCATCACTACTATGACAGAAATTGATAAAAAGCTAACTAAAAACTAACTAGAAATTATGAGCCCAAGTGCTATATTTATAGGCTAGCATATACCTTGCAATATCAGGTATTTGACATCACATCCTAGGCTCTGACATCGAATACCTGATGTTGAGGCTTCAGTATTAGATACCCAATATTAGAGCTTGTGAAAAATATGATTCATTGCCATGCTTGGACCAAGCAATCACAAGTACATTTCACCTAACGTTTTTTTGTTTTTTGGCTATGTTTTGTTCTATGGCTATTCATGCTAACCTATCCAATGTTTTATGGCTACAAATCAATGACAAAACCTGGTAGCCCAAGTTGCCATTGCAGAAGAAGAACAAAGGAAAACAAAGAAGACACATAGACATGCCAAGGAGGAGGAGCATAGGTGTATAGTTGTAGCAAAGGAAGAACAAATGTCTCTAGAGGAAGCACTCTTGTAATAAGATATGGGTGATCTTTATGCCTTATTCAATGGATCACTACCCATAGAGTCTTTGATCGAAATCCTCAATGATGATGAAGATGAACATGAGAATGAGGGGGAGAGCCCAAGTACACTTATGCTCTACTTGCTATTGCCTATAGTTTTATTTTTTATTTTAGAGTTTTTACTTATCCAAAAATTGTTATGCTTATTGTAGTTCCTGAGCCAACAACAAAGGCCCCTATACCTGAGTTTTGCTTGAAACCATGGGTAGAGATCACAGACAAGATAGAATTCATGCATAGGATGGAAAAATGACATCATTGGTTGGTTGCAATAGGTTGCACCTGAAATTAGTAAGAATTATGTTTTGCTATGCCTTCATCATTTTTCTATGAAATGTATTCTATGTTATACCTATATTGTATATTAAGTTTATGATTATTATTTTTGTTGTTTTTAGTATCATCAATCATGTGGAATCTGGCCCAAGACATGGAGTTTGACTCCCTTCCTAGGCTTCCTTCTAACAACACACATGCTCACTTGAAGGTTTACAAAACTATCACTAATCTAGTAGTTTCATGTATTAAAGCTTCATGGAAGATTTAGAGGTCTAACAAATCCCTATGGGATCAGCTTATGGCCTTAAAGAAGAAAACTAAAAGGCAAGCTGAGAGGATCCAGGATCTCAAGGAGTGTAAAGCCTTCATGGATGCCTAGGTGGAGAAATTGGAGGCCTTACAAACCAAAGAGATCACATGGGCCTATTACTAGTGCACTATCCATGATAAGATTACTCTCTCTCAAGATTTACATGAGCAAAAAATTCAAATGAACTCGATCTCTCAAAAGGAACAAGATTGGAAATATTACAGTGCTTAGGTTCTGGAGTGGGATAAGACACAAAAGGATCACATGCACAAGTATAAGGTCGATCAGGATGCCTATTTGAAATGGGTGAAGAAGGAGACAACTGAATGAAAAAGGAGAGAGATGTTCATTCAAGGCATTCAAGCTAAGAGTGCTTTCAATCTCTTTGAAAGAACTCTAATAGTGGTTAATTCTCCTACTTCATGAATCACCATAGCTACAAATGAGGCCGCTATGGCTACAGTCTCATGGAAGCCACCATCATGGATAGGTGTGAACAACACTAACATCTTCATGGGCATCAATTTAGGAGACATTGACTAGGCCAACATGATAGAAGATCAAAATCTCCAACATTTGGAGACTAGCCTTCACCATCTTCCTCAAGAGTTCATAGAGCCACATTCTCCATAGGTGTGATGCTTTTTTGTTTTACATTTTTTTTAATTTTTAGTTTTTATTATATATATATATATTAGTTTTTTGTTTTTTGTTTTTTGTTTTGCATAGTTCATGTTATGATTTTGGTTATGATGATTACCAACTGGTTGTGTGTTGCTATCTCATAGGCATTTTATGATGTTGGTGGCCCCAGTGATGTAGGGGATGATGATGGTGATGCACCATCTCCTCATCCTCCAAATGCCCCTTTGGCACCATCAGATGCATGATGTGATAGTCTTTATTATTTGTTTCATTTTATTCTTAACATTGTGTGGCTTATGTTGGCCAATACTTAAGTTGTAGACATTTTGTCATTTATGATTGACAGTTTTAACATTTTTTCCATACAATGTGGCCATGCCTATATTATTTTATTTTAAGATGTTTTAAATTTTAAGTTTTGGTTTTGGTTTTGGCTATATACATTGTTAATTACTTTATTGTTTTAAGGTTCTAAGGTTACGAGTGTTGGAAATATCTATGCGGAATATGGCTACATTGGCTATGTTGAGAACTATAAGATTATGAATAGGCAAGGGTTACTTGCCATTTTTTTTTAAGAAAAGAAAAGGCATGGCAAGCTACACATTTATCACCAGTTTAAGGTCATGGTGGTTTGTGATGCCATTCTAGAGTCTTAGTGGACTGTAATGCTACTTTAAATTCTTAGCAAACTATGATTCTAGTTTAAGACATCAACAGGCCACAATGCCGATTTAAGGCCTCAACAAGTCACTATGCTAGTTTAAGGCCTTGATACGCCATGAGTTTTCCAGTTTTAGTCCATGGTAGGCCCTCAAAGCCTTATAGGCTTTTGGTAATATATTTTTTATTTTTATGATTTTTTCAGCTTTAAGATTTTTTTATAAGGATTTTTTTTTGTTTTCATCATGTATAAAAGTAACAAAAAAGAAAGATTGTAATGCATAAGTAAAATGCAAATGAAAGTATAAATCTAGGCTAATTGCATGAAGAGTAAAATAAAGTACACAAAAAAGAATAACAAATTAGCAAAGAAAAGCTAAGCTACATGGCTATTAGTTGTATGATTATAAGGACAAGGGGTGAAAGGGTGAAGGGGTACTTCACTTGTGTAGACTCTTTCTAATTTTTGAAAAGTTAGGGAATGAGTAAGGTCTACTTTGTGAAAATTTGTATTTCCCATCACCCTCACTAATGATGTTAAATGGGAGTTCATCCCATGATGCATCTTGCTACCCATAGTTATTGTTATTGGCTTTTTTCTCTCTCTCAGGTTGTTGGGTTATCTGACTAAGAGTTTCTTCTTGAAACTCCACTTCAAATCCTTGTTCTATGTCCAAGTTGTTAATAGCCAAGGGCATTACATTATCACCATGAATGATGATCTCACCTTCCTCATAAGGAAGGTGAATCTCTTGGTGGATGGGAGAAGACATAGCTTATAACTAAGCCAACCAAGGTTTTCCTAGGATAAGGTTAAACCCAAGTGTCTCCTCCACCACCAAGAAATTCACAGTCATGGGGATTTGCTCCCCTACCACAAAATCTAACGAGATGGACCCCTTAACAATAACCATCGATCCATTGAAAGACTTGAGAGTGGCTATTGATGTGTGTTGTATTTTCTCTATAAAGCCTAATCATTCAATGATGATGCATGTGATAACGTTAGTAGCCACACCATCATCTACATGCACTCGATGCACCTTGAACTATCCTATATATATGGTTATGAATAAAGGAGTCCTAGTAATTTTGCTATTCTGGGGATTACCTTTAATTTCACTATCATGAAATATTAGGGGTGTTGACTTCCCCTCCTTGGATGTGGGAGGAACCATCACAACATGGATGGATTTCTCATTAGTAGGGATATCTTCACTAATAGGTATAGAAGTCAACATTTTGAATAACACCTCATGATGTATGGTGGAAGTTATGATTAGGTCATACAAACTCAGAGTAATATTCTTTTGCTTAAGAGATTTTCTAACCTAATCTATCACACTGAGGAAGGTTTTCTCATTGGCTATAAGCTTTTCGCCCTAGTTATGTTCCACTTCATGCCATCCAAAATGTGAACTTTTGTCTTAGGTTGTGATTGTTGGGGCTTCTCCTCGTTCTTCTAGCCATGAGCTTTGGGATCCTCTTGTGGTTTGTTATTTGGAGTGGGTTGGATAGAGGAGGTTATGGATATAGCTTATATGGGGGTGGGCTTTGGTGGGCCCACTTCCTTCCATGCCTTCATCTCCTTGTCAACCTTATTGTTGGGCTTTTGCTTTTGCTTCTTCATTTACTTACTTGAAGCTTTTTGGTTATGAAGAAGATGCAATAGCATTGGCCACCACAAGAGGTTGTTGGGTGGTTTTATCAATTGGTGAGGCTATAACTAGTTGAGCTATGATGGGATGGAGCACCCTAATGATAAATGGTTCCCTAGGAGGCACTTGTAACAACACCCTTATGATAAAAGGGGATCTTGACCTAGTGGGAGCTAAAGAAGCTCTTTCACCATAAGGGGGTACACGAATTACAAATGGTTCTCTTGAAGATTTCCAATTATCATCTACTTTGAATGCCAATATGATATATGTAGTGTTGCTAGTGTTCAATGGCTCTTTGTACACTTGCATTGATTAGTTTTAAGGTCAAATTCGGTTGGATGCATCTAGAACCAGCTCTCCCCTGTCTATCATCTTTTGCAAGTCATCCTTTAGTGAAAAGCAAAAGTATGTGTCATGACCAAGTAGTTGGTGATAGTGGTAAATGTGGTCTATGTTGAAGTATTTAGGTAGTGACAAGTCATCTTTTGTTGTTTTGGTGGTATCTTTGGTTATTTCACAAAGTCTATCATGTTTCTTTTAAGAAGCTTCAGACATTTGTTTGTATTGGATACACCCACTTTTCAAAAGTTGGTCTAATAGCTTTGATGGTTTTAATGGTAGTGCAGTGTATTTCAACCTATCTTTCCTTTCAAAATCGTGTTTGGTCATTGTCAATGCAGTGGCCCCAGAGGTTGAAGCTTGGTTATCATGGTTATTAGTAGTGGGGACGTTGGTTGGTTGGTCCTTGACCCCTCGTTAGTAGTCTTGGCCTCCTTAGTCGTAGTTGCTACGGTCATATTGTTATGTTTGCCCTTCTCTTTGTCTCTCTACATGTGTTGGTTTTTGCATGCTACATAGGCTAGGTCATGACTGGCCTTTGCAGTATCTTTTATATTCTTGATCTAGGAGAATGCTTGGCTAAGTGACTATGAGTCAAGGTAATAAAGTTTGGACTTGATAAAGTCATTAACAACCTCCTTAAATATAGCCAAAAGGTGAGTTTTGGCTATTGGCTATGGTATTTTGTTTAGGAGTCCATTCCACCATGGGATGAATTTCTGTATAGGCTCAAGAGGTCCCTACTTGACCTTCATGTGTTGGTCAAGCATGGTGTCAAGCTTTAAGTTATACTTAAAGCAAACCAAGTAAGCTATCAAGTCTTCAAGGAAGGATATGGACCCTCTAAGTAATGCATGATACTAATTAAGTGATTTCCTAGTCAAGGACATATGAAAAATCCTTATGATGGTATGAGGCTAGGGCTATAATAGCAAGCACTCAAATCTGAAGGTTATAAGGTGATCATTAGGGATACCTTCTCCATTGTATTTGCTAAAATGGGGGATAGGGACACCAAGAGGAAGTGTCAAAGATGGGATCACAAGATTGATAGGATCATCTTGGTAGAAGTCCATGATCTTTACACTTTGGGACGTAGAGACTTTAAGCCTCTTTAGCTCATTTGTCAAGTCTTAGATCATTTGGAAGGCTTGATCTAGGCCATGCAATGGTCCTATTAGCTATGAGGTTTGCACATATGGTTGTGACATTTGTTGTAAGGCTTGTGGCCTCACTATTGGTTGTATGAAAGAAGGAAGGGGTTGCGTTATGGTTGTGGCTTGTGAGCCAAACAAAGAAAAGGATGTTTGTGCTGATACTTGAGGCACAAATGGAATAAAGGAGGTGTGTGACCCCTGTGTTGCTTGGGGACTCATAATGGATCCCATGTGAGTAGTTAGTGAATTTTTGGTGATAAAAACCACCATCGATGATTTTATATATTGAGACTATGTTGTAAATGACATTGATGTGTTATAGTTTATTATTTGTGGCATTGGTTGAGTTTGATGTGTGGCTATAACAGGCATGGGGTCCACTGTAGTAGGGTAGGAAGAAGTGAAAGATGGTGGCACCATGCCCATGAAGAAAACAAAAGCATTGGAGGAAGGTGTTGTGACCTTGGCGGATGTTTATTGAAATAGCTTTCCCAGGATATTTTCAGGCTCATATTCTACCTTAAATTCATCCTCCTCTTTTTGTTGTTTCTTAGAGCTACGCTTGTCATCTTTCTCATCCACAACAATCATTTGGGCTAGGATGCTAGCATAGATGTCGTTAAGGGGAAGTTGGTCATACGGGAAAAGGATGTACTCCTTCCCATTTCTATGTATGAGCTTAAACTCCTTCTTGGCCTTAGCTTCAATTCATGTAATTATCATGTTTGCCTGTATTTTAGCACAAATGAAGTTATAACTATCTTCATTTATGGTTGTAAAATTAGGACTCTCCCCTCTATCCCTCAAAGATCACCTACACTCAATGATGGTAGGGTCTTTGGGGTCATAGACCCTCATGGCCTATTGATCTAACCTACTATCAATGTAGTTGTAAGGCAACTTAGTTGATCATGGGAGAGACATGATTATTTTAGTGAAAATGGCTAAAGATAGGTTATATAAAAAGCAAAAAATGAAAGTAGGTTCCAACAAGTGGAACTCAAAAGCAATCAAAGGGAGCAAAAACGGTTGAAAACAAGGTACTTACCAAAAATCGCAAGGGGTACCCAAAATGAAAAACTGCAAAGGTGATAGCAAACTTTACAGACACCAACCTTTCAGCTGTCACACTTCTTGATGCCCACGTTGGGTTCCTAGATGTCACATTAGATATTCCATTCCGTACAAATCCCAGCAACAACAGTGCATGCGAACCACCATCGACAATGTACACTTCTGAAACCAATTGGGCCCCTTGTATGAACTATTGGAAAAAACTAACTGTGAAGCAGTAGACCATAGCAATGAATTAGCAGTTTCTTATTCATGAACTACACTTTCCATTTCTATCGTCCGATAGTTTTAGAATTTTCCCTAAAGATGACATAAGACTTCTAAATGTGTTATGAAGATCTATCTCAGTTAATTTTAGATGTTTCCAATTTTGTAACCCCAGATGTGGCTCTTTAATTTTGTCTTGGGATTGGTCATACACAAGAGTTAAGAGTTCTCATATTGCATGAGAGAGAGGCTTCTTCTTGTTCTCTCCTTATGATGAAGAGAGAGAAGCTTGTTATTCCCACATTGCATGAGAGAGAGGCTTCTTCTTGTTCTCTCCTTGTGATGAAGAGAGAAGCTTGTTATTTCCATTGTTGATAATAAGATTCTTCTGCAATTGCCTATCGTTCAACTGCTCTTTATTTTCATCTCATTTCATATTTTGCTGCTAGATCTGCTAACAGTGGTATTGGAGCTTCCAAGTTCATAGTCCATGGAAGTGTTGCAGATCGTGCATACAAATTTTACAAAATGGCTTGCAAATATGAAATAGAGAAGTTCAATGGAAGCAACTTTACATTGTGAAAAATAAAGATATAGGCAATTTTGCATAAAGATAATTGCCTGGGAGCTATTGGAGAAAGGCTGCGAGAGGTCACAGATGACGGCAAGTGGAATGAAATGGATGGAAATGCTATTGCTAATTTACACTTAGCACTGGCAGATGGGGTTCTTTCAAGTATTGCAAAAAAGAATATGGCAAAGGAAATATGGGACACTCTAACGAAGCTATATGATGCTAAATCACTCCACAAAAAAATCTTCTTAAAGAGAAAACTTTACACTCTTCGTATGGCAGAAACCTCATTGGTAACTGACCATATCAACACCTTAAATACTTTATTTGCTCAACTCACATCATTGGGCTATAAAGTAGATGCAGGTGAACATGCAGAAATTCTACTTCAAAGTCTACTTGATTCATATGATCAACTCATCATCAACTTGACCAACAATGTCTTTATGGATGATCTTGCCTTCGACGAGGTTGTAGCTGCGATTCTTGAAGAAGAAAGTCGATGCAAGAACAAGGAAGATGGGTTGGCAAACAAGGTGGATGCCTTAACAATGATGACAGGGAGATCCATGGAACATGATTCCAATTGGAACCAAATTCATGGTAGATCCAAGTCAAGAAGTAGAAGGAGAAACATCACTTACTACAACTGTGGCAAGAGAGGACACCTAAAGAAGGAGTGTTGGAACAAGAAGAGTAATGAAAAAAATCCTTAAGGAAATGTGGTAAGTACCTCATATGATGGTGATGTTCTATACAGTGAGGCAACTATTGCTGAAGGCAAATAGAAGCTCATTGATGCTTGGATCTTGGATTCAGGAGCAACATGGCACATGACCTCTCGAAGAGAATGGTTTTATCACTACAAACCAATCTCAGAAGGATTTGTGTACATGGAAAATGATCATGCTTTGAAAATCACTGGTATTTGTACTGTCAAGATAAACATGTATGATGGCACTATTCGCACCATACAAGAGGTACGACATGTGGAGGGCCTGAAGAAAAATATACTGTCTTTAGGACAACTAGATGCTGGTGGGTGCAAAACTCGTATAGAGAATGGGATCCTAAAGATTACCAAAGGTGCACTTGTGGTAATGAAGGTAGAAAAAGTTGCTGCAAATCTGTACATGCTTATGGGGAACACACATCAAGTGAGAGAGTCTTCTACTACATCAACTAGTTTGGAAGAAGAATTGACGATGTTGTGGCATTGAAAGCTTGATCATATATCAGAACAAGGTTTGCAAATTCTCTCTAAACAGAGACTTCTTCCTAGGCTCAATTCAGTATGTTTACCATTTTGTGAGCATTGTGTTACTAGTAAGCAACATAGATTAAAGTTTAGCACATCAACTGCTAAGAGTAGAGGCATCTTGGACTTGCTGCACTTTGATGTTTGGCAAGCACCAATGACTTCCCTAGAAGAAGCAAGATACTTTGTATCTTTCATTGATGATTTCTTTAGGAGATTTTGGGTGTATCCAATCAAAAGAAAGACAAATGTCTTTTCAGTCTTTAAAGTTTTTAGAGCGCAAGATAGAATTTTGACTAGAGTATATCCTTGTATGGTCTAGCAAAAGCATAAGAAACATACAATGACAAGGTAGAAAGGATGGCGTGGAGATATGATTGATCCTCAATCAAAATCTTCAAGTGGGAGATTGTTGAAAAAAACTAACTGTGAAGCGGTAGATCACAGCAATGAATTAGCAGTTGCTTATTCATGAACTACACTTTTCGTTTCTATCATCCGATAGTTTTAGAATTTTCCCTAAAGATGACATAAGACTTCTAAACGTGTTGTGAAGATCTATCTCAGTTAATTTTAGATGTTTCCAATTTTGTAACCCTAGATGTGGCTATTTAAGTCTGTCCTGGGATCGGTTCTACACAAGAGTTAAGAGTTCTCACATTGCATGAGAGAGAGGCTTCTTCTTGTTCTCTCCTTGTGATGAAGAGAGAGAAGCTTGTTATTTCCACATTGCATGAGAGAGAGGCTTCTTCTTGTTCTCTGCTTGTGATGAAGAGAGAAGCTTGTTATTTCCATTGCTGATAATAAGATTCTTCTGCAATTGCCTGTCGTTCAACTGCTCTTTATTTTTATCTCATTTCATATTTTGCTGCCAGGTCTGCTAACATGAACTAGGTGCTCAACACTTCCTCCTAGTTCAAGGTAGCAAGATCCAACCGCACTATTGAGAAAGTACCCCAGATCTTCTCTCTGTGAACATATACTTTGCCATCACGAACCATTCCATTGAACGAACGTTTATGCAATGGAATTTGGGGCGTTGCCTCCGAAACGCTGCTATTCAGATCCAGAATCTGCACGTACCGAGAATTTTGCTGAAACACAAGTGTTTTTGACGAATCTGCAGTTACAACCAATACCAGCGGTTCAATGGTTGGATTTGCAGGGAAATTAAGGATTATTCAAGGCTATAGATTGGCAGGCTACGTAGACATGAAATCCGATTGAAGTGCCCATTCAGATTCATGATTTTCGGAGTTGTGGCTTTGGAAGTAGGCCATTCCTTTGCCGTTGGCTCCGTTGGCGAGTGCGATCGGGGTGCTAGCTTTTGTGATCCATGGCGGTCATCCATCTCCATTTCAGCGGATCGAATGCCACGAGAGACTTGGTATCGTCACAGTAGACGAAAAGCCATGGCATATGTCTGTACAGAGACGCCTTCACCAAGTGACTTGATCTAACGATGCTATTCCAGTTGCCGCACACCAGACTGATTTTGCAGAAATCCTGCAGACGGTAGATGGCCATGGCGAAAATTGTTTCCAGTGCATCTCTTTCCAGATTTCCAAAATCTCTCTCCGCCATCTGGCTGAGCAATTGATCTTCACAACCTCAGGAAAAGAGGCAGACAGGAATTTATACAGTTATTGACTTCTTGCCCATACACTATATCATGTTCCTGACTCAGTCGAATAGATTTAATCATACCATCGATGAATTACAGAAAATTCATATTAAAACAAGGACGGTGCAGCGAAGTTCGTTTGTAGCCTTTTTTCAACGCGGCATTGCAATTGCCTAGTAGCTAGGTAACGTTGAAGAGTCCAAATGGGTTTGGTACATGAGAGAGATATTTGAAACTAAACTTCTTTTAAAGAGTTTGAGACCTAAGGGACAAGTTTGGTCCATAAGAAATATATCAAACTTGTGAATGACAGCGAGATGCAACTCAATGCAACATTGCAAAAGCATAATAGATAAGTAAAGTTGAAGATGCTCAAGGATGTGTTTGGTGGGCAAGAAATAACACATTTGAAATTTAAATGGTTTTTAATTATATGCAAAACCGTCTGGACCGTCTGGATTGCGTAGGCAAGAGATATTCTAATTCAAAACTAGTAATGAAACTTAAACATGGGATTTCACTGAACTAACTACATTAATGCACATGGCTGGAATTTTATTGTGGGGGGTGCAGGGTGGGAAAGAAAAAAGACTCACATGCTAGAATGATCATCATTTTTAATGTGTTAGAAAAAATAACTAGAATATTGTGCTCATTGAACATAGCTAAGGAAATATTGGAAAGATTATGCTAAGAATATCTCAGTAACATAGAATATCAACACACAAAAGACTTGCTATACAGAATCTAATTTGATAAATTAGAAATTAAGAGGGATGAATACATTGAATATCTTTTTGTAAATATGTACAATAGCATCAAAAATATTGATGAATTTGCATATGGCTTTACTTAACACTAGAAAAAGCAAAATGTTATGGTAGTCCTCCACAATGATTCTAGATATCAAAACATGATGATGAATTTTCTTCAAAACAAAGAATTTAAACAACTCACTATTAATGATTTACTTGCTAAGATCAAAACATTAGAAAGTCTGAGAAGGAATAAAGGTGATAAAGAGCAAGTCTTCACAACTAGTATATGAAGAGAAAGATTCAACAAAGGAAGAAGAATATTTGACCAAAGCTATTCCCAAAATCAAAGTAATTCAAACATGATAGAAATTCCACAAAGAGAAAATAGAGGCTCAACACTATATTTGAGGTTCAACATTTCTAAGATAATAATCAAGAAGAAGCTACAACATCAAATCAAGAGGAAAACTAATGTAAGATCAAACATCTAAAGTCCAGAAACTTAATTATGCAAGATTATTAAACTATAACAACATATGCTTTAATCACATGACACCATATAAGTTCCCTCTTTTGCAATACATACAAAGTAAAATTAGTAGCATAAAAAAAGGATATGATAACCATCTCAACATAGAAGGAGTTGGAAATTGCATCATCAAACTACCCAATAATAAAGTTATAGCCATTAGTAATATCTTCTATGTACCAAACCTCTCAAATCCTCTTATAATAGTAGGAAAAATGGCCAAGAAAGGGATAAGAGTTACCTTCAAAGAAGACTAGTGCATCATCAAAAGAAAAATATAGAAGAAATTATTAGAATAAATGCCTACATCAATAGAATCTATAGTATTGAATGTAATCATTTTGATATAAAAGGAACCTCATTATGACAATAACCTCACCATAATCCAAATTACTACTTTAGGAAAAGAATCACAAGACCCTCATCAAGGCACCTCTAAGCATTTGACAATAAATGAAGAAGAAGCTAAATTTTGGCATAAAATATTGTGACACATCTCATACAATATTCTAGAGAAAATGTCAAAGCTAAGGAAAGCTATAGGAATCTAGATCAAAGATTCTCCCAAAGAAAAATGTGAAATTTGCATTTCAGGGAAGCAAACCAATAGTCCTCATAGTATAACTATTCATAGAAAAGAAATCCATCTTGATCTTCTTCATATGAATCTCATTGGACCTATGCCTATCACTCAATAGAAGGAGCTAATTATATGGTAGACATGGTGAATGATTATTCAAGATATACTTGAAAATACAACATGAAAAATAAGGCTAAGGCAATTATCAAATTCAATTACTTCTATACCATCATGAATAATACCATGGGCCTACCAATTTAATCCATTAGATCAAATAGAGGGAGAGGATTCATCAATCAATAATTCAAATATTTCTCTACATATTAAGAAATTTTCATTAGACTATATGCAGATATAGTCCACAATGCAATGGCATTGCAGAAAGGAAGAATACAATCCTATAAGACATCATGAGATGTCTTTTGAAAAATTCTCAAATCACTAACAACTTTTTGGAGCATGGCCATGAACATAGTAACCTATATTACAAATAGGATAATCAACAGAAGTAATAAAGATAAGTTCCCTTATGAAATTTTCTACATAAAAATTCAAAATATAAAGTACATAAGAACATTTGGATGTCACTATTATGTTAAAACTTCAAAATCATTCATAAATAAACTAGACAACAAAGGAAAGAAATGTATTTTTCTATATTATGATACTAAAACAAGTGCGTATACTTGCTATGATCCTATAGAGAAAAAATGACATTCATCTAGAGATGTTATTTTCATGGAAGAGCAATTTTTCATGAAAGATTTTTAGATTTCAAATGAAAGGATAGAAGTCAAATCCAATTACAAACTATGGTTACAATAAGATCATCCTCAACAACAAATGTTGGACAATAACTTTAAAAGAAGAATCACTATATCTAATGCCATAAAAAACATAGCATACTTAGCCCTCTCTCTAGAACCAATAAATGTAGAAGGAGCCTTGGAAAGAAAAACATGTTTTAAAGTTTGCTTTATGTTAAGTGATGAGCGGCAAGGTACCCCTAGGCCCAACCATATGAATCAAAAGTGTTCACACATGATCCAATCGAATTCCATGGATGGGACTAGTTGTGGCATATAGATCGTTATGCCTTGATTGTAGTTTGTTGTCTTCCCACTTGGACTAGTGGTAGCTTTGTCACATACGGTTTAGTCCAGAGTGAGGCATATGATTTTTATTATTTTATATTTTAGTATTCTATGATTAACAATAGTTTGAAACTTAATTTGTAATCATCTTAACTAAACTAGTTGCTAATTAATAATCATCTACCCTAACATAAGTATTTGATCCCACTTCTCGTGCACATCTTGAACACATATAATGCGGCTGGGTTCCAAACGTTAAGCTTTACTAGGATTACCAAGAGTCATATGCATGCTTGAAGTGATCATACTCATGTGCTTAATTAATTAACATTCATGAAAATGTAAATATTAACTAAGTACATGAAATTAAATCTAATCTAAGTTAAAGTGCTGCAATGAATAAGAGTCAATCTCGATCTTATTGTCATTCATGGAATATGTCTAGGTACATTGCCACTTGAATAAGACTTCATCCAATTGACTCAAATCCACTCTATGGGCACTCACTGACTATTCTCTAAGATTATGAAATAAAACTACAAGAATCCAACTACTCTATTGATAAAACTATGAAAAACTAATGCAAAACTTACTCCAAATTGGAAGCCCAAAGCACTATATTTATAGGCTAGCGTATAATCCCCAACGTCGGATACACAATGTCACGTCAAGACCTTAACATTGGAGTAGATAGAAAATAGCAATTCATCAAATGTCAAGGCCAGGCAAATCATGACTCATCATAACCCCACGACTGAATGAAAACTCATCCTTGAGTTAAAAAAATGAGGAATAAGTTCTTTATAAAATATTGGAAAAGTATGGGATTATTGATTGATATGCAAACTATCGACTAACTTTGAGTACCACATTATAGAATTTTATTCAAGTGGATGCATACAAAATGACAGAGTGAAAAATAGACTAGATAGACATTAAAGATTACAAAATTTGTAGAGGTTCTTAAAAATCCACTAAAGATGATTCTTCTTGTTGTTGCTAGTAGCAGTAAACTTTTAACCTTGATTGTTATGTTGGTGCTTCTTTGGTTATGTAGAACATTCTTGAAGGGTGGACTAAAATTTATTCTCATTGCCCCATGGATCTAGCAAACATGTGAAGCATGTGCTACTATCTTATATGTGCTATGAGGTGTCCATGGTCATATCCTCCATTGTTCCTCTCTTGGCTTTGTTTTCGTGCCTAGAAAAAGACCTTCTTCCTTAGATGTTTCCTTTAGCATCACCTGCAGTCACCAAAGGATCAACATTAGCTATGGTAAATTTTCCTTAATAGTTAACCCTTGT
>MNCI01034666.1:203382-245494 GCA_015680685.1 Gnetum montanum
CTACACAAAACCAAAAGGATCATAATCGCATGTAGTAGTGAGATGAATAATGGAATGAGAAGGGATTGCAAAGATTAGAATGTAAGGTACTTGACCATGTTCACAATAGGTTCTTGTGATAAGTGTGATTAAAATGATCAACATACCTACCATTCAAGTTTAAATCAAGTCCATACCATGAACAATGACTTTGCATTAATGTGTTCCTTCTTGCCAACTGCCATGAGTCCATAACCATCACAAAGAACAATCATCACTCCAAAAGGAAAAGAAAAGAGAAGAAGGAAGAAAGGGCTTTAGTTAGAGGAGCACCTTCAAGCATGGGTAACATGTCTTTCCAGCCCCATAACCAATGCTTATAGCCCATTATTGTGTCTAAGGGGTGTGCTTTGAATTCCCATTATTATTTTTGATTTTTCTTTTTTTGGTTTTTCTGTGTAAATATAGAGCTTCCTTTTTATTGATCAATGGGGGAGTGATGATACATTCCAAGAAGAGTCATAAACCACATGAAGGAAGTCAAGAAGAAACCCCAACAAATCCCCTTAAGGTCACACCCTTTGCCATTCCCACTTGGTCATTCCCTTTTTCTTCAAGATACAATGATCATTGATTAATTTTAGTTTCATAAAATAAGAACCAAATTATTTCCATGAAAAAGACCTTTTATTTAGAGAATTGGAGGGATGGATGAGGTGGTCTCACTACTTTACACAATTACTTACCCAATCATCTTAATAGTATAGCACAAAAAACCCAACACAGAGTGTTGACTTCTGCATCATGACTTGGCAATTTTATTAATAAAAACATAAAATACATTCATAAAAATGACTCAAGAAAAGAGAAAAATATAAAGAAATGGAAAAAATATGAAGAATAAAAAAATTTCAGAATTGATAAGTAAATCAGTTGCTTCCATACATCTTTGAGACAATTTTATATTCTCATTTTCAAGCCACTAGGTGTCTTTTTGCTTTAGTGGCTATTGTGTAGATTGGCTTTTTCTCACACACTTGCTCTTGAACTTTATGGTGGGTCACTATAGGGGTTGTGTTAATATTTTGAACTTCTGACCCACAACTGCACCCTTTATCATCATTGGTGATGCATGGATTCTTCTGTCTCTCCACAATGATAGATTTATCGTTTATGTCTTGTGTTGGAGTGGTGATGGTTATTGGCTTTTGTGTATGATTAAGAGACATCATTTTTGTGAGGAAGGTAGTTGCATCAAATTGGCCTTGTGTTGTTTTAGGTGATGTAGTAGGTCCATGAGTGTTTTGCTTCGGCTTACAGCCTTTCCTCCAAAAGGGATGTTTTCGAGATTTTGGTGGGGATCTACTAGTGTTATCATTTATGTGTATGTTCACAACACAAGTGGCATTCTCTCATTAATGTTGTGATGTTGAACCTTCTTATGTTTTTCGAGGTAACATATGATGGAGGTGAGTATGAGAATATTGAGGATATGATGTAGGATCAGAGGTGTGAGGTGGTGATCTTGTATAAGATGTTGCAGGATAATGATATTTAGGAGAGTTGTGATAAATTAAGAAAAATAACTTAATACATCATCCTAATTAATCATATCAAATATAATAAAAATTCATGTGGAAAAAAATCTATTATATTACATATGATTAATCCTAATTTAATGTTTATTTACCATATGTGATCCAAAGACTCTTAATATATAATGTTACATAGTTAAAGATGCTATGGCTACTCTTTAATTATACAAAATTATATAGATAACTAGCCATTTATTTTTATGCACAAAAACTATTTTCCTAATGCATATATTAATGTCTCTTTATAGATATATACAAAATAAATTATGCATAAAATAAATTATTTTTGAAATAAATTACCAAATTTTAACATTCCTTAAGAAATATGAAATTAAAATAAACATAATTTTATTTCAAAAATATTAATCAATAAGCAAATTTATGCATTTCTAAATGAATTACCAAAATTTTAAAATCCATAAAAATTTTGGTAATTTTAATCCCAAAAATATTTTAGAAATGCCAAAATATCTTAATTTGCAAGAATTGAATAAACTTTAGCATAAATTAAATTTTAAATTTTTTCTAATCTAAATGACAAAATTCTGAATTTCACAAAATTTCAAAAAACAATTATTTAGCATGATTTCAAAAAACAACATGTCATTTTCACAAAGAACTGCAGGTTTCATAACTTCAAAACGACACGTCATTTAGCTACTATGAAAATGGTGTTGTTTTAAAGCTTCCTTAAACGCAAAATCTAGCATGATTTTCCATGTTTCAAATCACCAAATTATTAGAAATTTAATCCCCTAATGATTTCTAACATTATTTTTCACAAATAATAATTGAAAAATAAATTCTATCGATTCAAACCATCGTAGAAAACTTTGTTAATAAAAACCTCATCTAAACAAGTTCTAAGCATCAAGACAAAGACCTAACTGGCTCCGATACCAAATGTAAGAAAATTTTGCTGTAAAACATTGATCAAAACATGCATTTAATCAAGTTGCAAAAAATCACCAAAATGCAGAAATAAACCAAAAACCAACGTCCAACCATTGATGCTCTCATTTGGATTGTGTGAACATGTTTCAAAAAGTGTTTTAGATTCTTCTATCACACTAACGCTCAACAACAACCTTGATTTATGCACACTTTGAGTGTTTGTAATAGGGATCCAAAAGTTGTAACACTGTCATGAGTTTGATATCTTTTTGTGCTTGTTTGTTTTCTTATCAAGAACATTTTATAGGTTAGAAAATAAGTTACCAAGGATTAACTTCAAGTTTAAATGAAAAATATGAGACCATTTTTATGAAAAATGTTACAAAAAATTTAGTTGGCTTCAAATTTAAAACCATTTTTTTTTTCATAATGCATAAAGGGTTATATTAAAACTTTTCATAGCATGTAAATAGTTACATTGAAACTTTCAATAATGTGTAAATGATTATATTGAAACTTTTATAAACAGTTATATTGAAACTTTTCATAATGTGTACATAGTTACATTCAAACTTTCAATCATGCATAAACAATTATATTGAAACTATTTTTTTTTTTTTGCCATAATGCATAAATGGTTTCCATTTAATAGTGATAATTCAAAACAACCTTTGAAACTTGTTACAAAGAAAGTTTTAGAAAATCACAAAATGAGGTGCGCACGTGCACATGCACACACACATATAATTTTATTGAAACTTTCAATAACACATAAATAATTATATTGAAACCATTTGTTTGTCATAACACATAAATGGTTTACATTTAATAGTGATAATTCAAAAAAACCTTGGAAACTTGTTATAAAGAAAGTTTTAGAAAATCACAAAATGAGGTGTGCGCGCGTGCACACACACACACACACACACACACACACATATCTTTTTAATTTTACTAACCAAATTAGAGGTGGAAAACATGATGATACTTGCAACAATTCTAATATCTATAAGAACACTAATTAGCAAAGATCACTCATCTTTGAGTGGAAAGGGGAATATAGAATATGTCTTATAGGAGATGAGCAATATGCATTAGTAGAATGTTGTAGAAAATATTTTTAAAAAGAAAATGGAAAATCTAAGTCTAGTGTGTCTTGTATGAGCTATTCAAGTTGTGTGTTAGTTATAGAGAATTATATAGAAGAAGTGTTCAAATTGCCTCAATATTAAACACATTTATTGCACTCAAGATTTATTACTATTAATATATTTTGAAGAAATTCATCTTATAGATCCTTTTAGTTTGCATAGACATAATAAACTATCTATATTAGTATCATACATGTTCACATCATGCATCTTTATGAGCATTCAAGAGCATTGAAATAGATTTCAACGTCAACAATGAATGTAAATATAAACTATCCATATAAGGTTGTCTTCAAGATCACTGAAAATTGATAGGACAACAACAAATAGCATTGTGTCTCAATGCAATAGCACTTGGCACATAAGTAAGTATTGTCTCAACATACCAAAAATTGAATCAGTACTGGAAATATCTAAAATAGAATTAGTATTTGGAAAGGAATGCAAGATCAAGTATTTTACACTTGATGGTTGTTGATGCCAACATTGCCCATGCTAGGCACAGGGCCATGACTTATTGGTCTACACACCAAGGTATGGTTTTATGATTTGAATAAAGGTGCCTTCAATGAGAGGTACCATGAAACCTTTAAATTATTATCATTTATGAACACAACCCCCTCTCCTCACAATGATGACCCCTACTCATAGTTTGTTTTTGGGTTTTGATCCTCCCCTTTCTCCTAAAATGATGACCCCTAATTATATTTTGCTTAACTTCTACTTAAAGCATTATTATATGTACAAAGGAAAATACAAGCAACATTTAAGGGGTTGTTATAAGAACTAGATGATGGTGCATATCATTAACATGAAAAAACCTTTTATAGAACTTAATTAGAATTTGTATGACATATTATCCAATGAAATAAAACCCATAACTTAACCTTTCTAAATCAAAAATTTGGATTTGACACTAGCCCTAATTTTTTAAAATTTATAAAACCTCATGAATCTATGTACCAAAACTTAAGTAACGCAAAGGCCATACTATAATGCAGCATTGTTGGTGTAAACTACCCATACAAAACCCCTATGCTAAATATTTCTAAATTTAGATTTATTCTATATAAGAGATATGCTCCTCTCGGCATCGTAGAAATTTTCAAGATATCATATCCATTTGAAATAACATTCAACATCTTTAGGAAGTTGCAAGGTGAATTTTGTTAATTATCAGAGGGTTTTGATTACTCAGAGTTCTAATATATCTTCTTCTTAGGCCTTGAAGTTAGGTTTCACTTTCAAGAGCATATCAACAAAAGATATGGAGGATGCATATTATCCTTACTTGGATAAACAACTCAAAGATATGTTGGATGAAGAATTAAAAATAGGAGTTGAAGCTATAAATTTGGATTCAAACATAATAACAAAGATTACTAAAAATATCAATGGCCCATCAAATAAGGAGCTAGGTAGTGTGGTAGTAGGCATTTCATGGAAGTTGTGGTGGTGGTGGGCAACATGGGCAACACGGGTAACCGATGTGCAAGCAATGGTAGAGGTGAACATAAACAACAATGGTGGACATGGGTGAGTGATAGATGTGGGCATTCATAAAAATGGTGACAAGAGGCTTATAAGAGGGTAAGTGGTTAATAAGTAAGAGAGGAAGTGATCAACAAGCAAGAGAGGAAGACATCGCTCGAGGTCTCCTTCTCACTAGCAGTAGATGACAGTTAGAAGGCAGTAGCGCATGGTATCAAATGGTAAATAGTGGTGGCATTTAGGGATGAAAATTATCTCTTAGCCTCCGCCTCTCCTATCAGTAGGTGCATCAATAGTGGCACGTGGAAAGTGTGTACATGGTAGGTAGAAAATGGGCGATTAGAGCAAGGCCTCTCTCTCCTAGTGATCAGTGGGCAAACGACATTTGTGGTGGCAACATCTACGATAGCTTCCAATGGCTGTTGTGTATGCATGCATCATCAGGTGCATGCTAGTTAGCTACTAGTAGTGAGCAGGCATGAATAGCCATGGTGATGACAAATGTAGGTGGCACACAGTGATGTTGTGGGGGCATGAGATAGTGAGTGTGGTGTGCAACAATGGCATGTAAACAATGGTGGATGATGGTAACTGATGGTAAGCACATTAGACAATGATGCACATTAGAGGCATGGATGGTAGTGGCAATGGTATGAGCTAGTAGCAATCAATGGGCAGTAGGAGCTTGTAAATGGTGATAAGCGTGACAGATGATAGTGCACAACAGAGGCATAAACAGTAATGTCAAGAAGCATGTAATAGTAATGAAGGTGCATGTTAGCAATGGTGATAGGTGGTAGAAATAGTAGTGATCATAGTACATTCTTGCATAGTAGGGTATTTTATTTTCTTTTCTTTTTTTTTGTGATAGTAAGGTTTTCTACTTGGAAATGGGCACCACCAACAACAACAATGTTGCAAGAAGCTACAGTGAATGGCAATGAATGATAAAAGCATGATGGCAAGGGAGGAGGATCCCTATTTAATCATTTAATGTCACATAGCCCTTTGCAGCTAAGACTATTCCATAGTTTCCATACCTATACAAGAGGCACCCTAGGTGATAGTCTTCATAAACCAGTTTTACTAGGTGTTGATGTGTCCAAAATTTATGCATCAACATCCTTTTGGCACTAGAAGAAGGGCTACTTTCCCAACCTCTATTTTTCCTTTATGTTTCTAAAAATATTAGTTTATCTAGTCTTTCCTATTGATTTGCACTATCTATTTTTGTTTTTGCTTTCCTACTTCATTCCTATTTCTATTCTTAGTTATCGATTTACAAATTTTGATGATTTTTGTTTTTTCTAGTTTTTGAAAATTTCTATTTTCTATCCTTATTAACATTCATCTATTTTGAGTTCTCTTGTTTTGAAAATCCAATTTATTTTCCTATTTCAGTTTTTGATTAGATTACCTAAAAGCTTTAGTCGCCCATTTCTGAGACTCGTTCCAATTAATAGTCACCTATTTTCAGTTTTATTGCTCTATTTTAGTTTCATTTTCAAATCTCCAAATTTATACTCTGGAAATCCTTACCTAAGCTCCAACTTTGGTGAGGTGATTTAAATCATTCTACTTTTAATTTACTTTTCTAAAAGTTTGCAATTTTTTTTATTTGCAATTTCAATTTTCTTTTTAAAAATAAAAATAAATAAAAAAATATAGTATTTAAATATTTTTCCATTTTCTTTAATTTTTACAGTTTATTAGCACTTTACATTTCCTATTATTTTTCATTTTATGTGCAAATCTCAAATAAAACATCTCAACAAAGAGCTTCTACTACTACCCCTAGTCGACCAGTTACTCATCATTTCACTTTAAGAAAATAACAAACCTCATATTTTCCAAGCTCTATTCCTAGAAGAACTTAAACTAGGATGGCAACCAATCAACCCCTAGCTCCCTTGGTGAGCAACCTCTTTAACTTCACAAACTATCATGATATTCCAAAACCACTTCAAAACATAAATTTGTTCTTCGATCCCATAACCCCTATTATTGATGCCCACCAACATATACAATGTTTTGAAAACTTATTAGGAATCCATAACATTGTCCAAAAATACATAGCATGTAGGGTATTTGTGACAACTTTTAGGAGCAAAGCTACCAAATGGTTTTTGATACTCCCTAATGATTCTATCAACTCATGGTAAGAATTTAAAAATAAGTTCATGCTTTAGTTCTATAAGTTCACTAGCCTGGCCTTAGCATCAAGAAACTTTACAAGCTTAAGAAAATTACTTGGGAAGAATGTCTAGGATTACAATCTAAGATTCTTCCATCAACTTTCTTATGTGCCAAGTGAGATATGTTCACAACCTGGTGGCATTTTCAATTTTTACTTATCTAGCATTGACCAATTCTTTGCCTATTCCATTAAATCTAATCCCAACATAACATAAATACAAGGAGAAATGGCTAAAGCCATTGAGTTAGAACAAATTATCCTCATCAATAGAATTCACACCCAATTTGGAATGATGAGTGTTAGCAACCCTATGCAATCTAGTGCTCTAACTTTACCAATTTTTCCAATAACCAATACTATGTTTCAAACTCCTCCCCTGCTTCAACTAACTCAACCTTCAAGCAATTATTTTAAAATTTTAGCACCTTCTTCATTTCTACCATCTAATACTGATTTAAATGATGACCAATCAAAAGCCTTAATTCAATCCATCATAAATCTAAACTGGATATCTAATCCTATTGGATATCTAATCAAACCAATTCATCCAAAACAAACATCCTACAATGACCAAACTCCCTTTCTATACTTAGAAGAACTCCATAAGAAGCCAAAGATGAACATAAGACTTATGATCTAGTTGAGAATTTGAAAAGAGTAAAAGCCAACATTTCAATGTATGATCTTCTACATTTTAATGAAATGAAAGATGTGATTTAAAAGATAGTTCATACACCTAAAACCAATAAAGAAAAATCTCCAACAACTGAAATGCAAGTTCATTTTGTAGAAATTCCTAATGCATTAGCAATACAAAATTCAAGTAATCACATGTTAAACATTGATCATGTTAGGAAAGAATGTTCATAATTGCTTAATGGATTTTGGTGCAACTATTAGTGTCATGCCACTTAAGGTATGTAAAACATTAGGAGCATAAATGCTACCATAAGCAAGAAGTGTGATACAACTTGACGGATGTAATGTACCTATGGTAGGTTCATTAAAAGGAGTGAAAGTACAACTTAAACAATACCATACATTTACATGTTATACGAATATCTTAGTAGTTGATATATCACCCACTTATGATGTGCTCTTATCTAGGACTTTTGGAGGCAAGTTTGAGAGCTTCTTTAGGTCAAATTTCTGAGAATTATAAATTTCAATTAAAGAAATGTCTTAATATATGGTTATACCAAGAGAGCCTTTCTATAAACAAGTGCTAACAACCTTTGATCAACAAAATCAATCTTTGGAAAATCAAAATACTAATATTTATATTGGAGTTATTGAAGTTGGGATTGGCGAACATGTTATAAATGACTATGAGAGTGAAACCGCATAAATAAATCCTTTTTCTTCTACTGAATGTGAAGAAATCTATGAAGATACCTTGCCTTATCATCAACATAATAAAAAAACATATCTTTTGGGTGAGTAGCCACCATTAGGAGAGGACAAAGATATAAATGAGATTCTAACCATTAAAATATTAGAAGGTGTTCCAAATTTTGAGGATATATCCATTGAACACATTCCTAGAGAAGAAAATTATGTTGCTAATTTATTAGTTCAAATGACCATTACTTTAGATGTCCATTATAGACACAATGCTTGGGATTCTAAAATAATTATTGAAAAGGTTAACTCCTATTCTATTCTAGATAATATCTTTTCTTTCCAAGTGTTGATGATGATAATCTTATTCATGTATTTTTATTTTCTAATAGTGAATTTAGTGATTACTATTTTAAAGTCTCTTAAATTAATGAAGAAGCTATGTTAGAGGATGTCATATTTTTCAAATAAGATATCTCTAAAAATAGAAACTAGAGAAGCTTTATTTAATGACTTATAAAAACTTAGACCTGTTAGACCTAAGATTAAAACTTGAATGAAAGAAGAAATTGATAAACTTTTAGAATCTAAAATTATTTATCTTGTGAAACATTCAAGTTTGACATCAAATTTAGTGCATCTTAGAAAATGTTTATGCATTGATTTTTGTAACCTTAATCATCATGAAATTGTTAAAAGATGGTTTGACAAGAAATATATAGGCAAAGTCTTTAAAATAGGAGATCTAGACCTAAAATTAAATAGAGCATTTTGTCGAATAGGTCCTCAAAGTAAGTTTTCACCTATGTGGTTAGGCCCATATCAAGTTACAGATGTCTTAGACCCCAATGTGTACAAAATTACTGATTTGCAAGGGTACAAATTAAATAAAAATTTTAATACATTTCATCTAAAAAATTTCTACTCATGTGCCCCACATGGACACCTGGTAGAATCCTAGTTTCATGCTTTCTTTCCTTTCACCATGCATTTCATTTGTATATAGTTGCATTTGCATATTTTCTTTGCATTTCCATCATCTATTCCTTAGCATATTAGTTTTGGTTTGATTTGTACTTTTCATATGATTTTAGTAATCATTATGATCATTTGAGTTACTAGGCAGTGGATCATCATAACACCATTTGAAAATAATGTAAGTATAATGCTTTATATGCTATATCATATTACTATTATATAAAATCTCCTTATATGATATACTTTAATATTTTATTGATTCTTCCCAATCTCTTTGAAGGTAAAATTTTATTAGTTGTGTTGGATTATGGAGAATGGAAATTATGCTAACTTATCATGTTCATGTAAATGTAGGATATGTGAGTTTGGAGAATGGTTAGCCACAATCACTAGGTGACCTTGGAAAATTTCATTTTCCCTCTCATAAGCCTCAGTTCTTAAGTCTGATGAACCATGGCTATCTTGTGATCAATAGGGTGAAATGTGTTTATCTCCACTTGAGAACCCTTAGCCACTCAAGAAACCTACTATGATGGCATCTAGATTGTAATTAAAAGGCACATGCATGAGGGTTGAACTGAACCATGGGAAAAATTCCAAAAGGACCATGTCTTTGGTAGTGTTGCTAATCAGCCAGACTCATGTTGGAGTTCCTACGTTAAGAATAAAGTACACCATGAGCAAAGTTTTCTCAAGAAAAAAAAAAGACAAATGAAGAAGAATGAGGACCATGTTCATTGGCAATGTAATAAGTTCTTGAGTATGATGGGGTCTAGCAACAATCCTCACCCTAGCCTTCATTCCCCTTTTAAACTTATTTTTCCAAATTCAAAAATAAAATAAAAGGGAGAAAAGAAAATAATCCCTTTTCACCCATTCCCTTTCTGAATGTCAAAAAAAAAATAAAAAAGAAAAAAAAGATTCCCAAGGAAAAATCTAAAAGTTGTGACTAACTATGATCTAAGATAGGCTTGTCCTCTTCATTAAGTTTGCTATAACTCTTGTTCTCAAAGTAGTTCACATTTACTTTTACCTTGTGAGAAGATTGGGAATGAGATCTTAATTATATACTTTAATTATATATGTGTGTATCTATGTAGTTAAGGTTATGACTTATAAAGAGTATACATTTTGATCCTAATTAAATAAGATGGTGTGGTAAGGATGGCCCATGTCTAGTTCTCTCTTGATTATATGGTTATTTTAATCATGTTTAGATCAATATAGTTCACTTCAAAATTTCAGTTTGTCTATTTTTTATGATATTTTTGATCCTCTATCTTTGCATCTCCTTTTAAAATTTTTATGATTTTTTTTGTTTCTTGCACTTGTATGTAATTTCTAGTTTGGAGGCTAAGTGTTGATGCCAACATCGCCCATGTTAAGCATGGGGCCATGACTTATTGGTCTAATCACCAAGGTATGGTTTCACGATTTGAATAGGGTGCTTTCAATGAGAGGTACCATGCAACCTTTAAATTATTATCATCTATCAACAGAATCCCCTCTCCTCACAATGATGATCCCCAATTATAGTTTGTTTTTGGGTTTTGATCTCCTCCTTCTTCTAAAATGATGATTCCTAATTATATTTTACTTAACTTCTACTTAAAGCATTATTATATGTACAAAAGAAAATACAAGCAACATTTAAGGGGTTGTTATAAGAACTAGATGATGGTACATATCATCGACATGGAAAAAAACTTTTATAGAACTTAATTAGAATTTGTATGACATATTATCCAATGAAATAAAACCCATAACTTAACCTTTCTAAATTAAACATTTAGATTTGACACTAGCCCTAATTTTTTAAAGTTTATAAACCTTAGGATTCTATGTACGTAGACTTAAGTCATGCCAAGGCCCCACTACAATGAGGTGTTGTTGGCATAAGTTGCACATAAAAAACCCCTATGCTAAATATTTCTAAATTTAGATTTATATTCTGTGTAAGAGAGATGCTTCTCTCGACATTGTAGAAATTGTCAGGATATCATATCCATCTAAAATAACATTCAACATCTCTAGGAAGTTGCAAGGTGAAGTTTGTTAATTCTCAGAAGGTTTTGATAGCCTAGAGTTCTAATATATCTTCTTCTTAGTCCTTGAAGTTAACTTTAACTTTCAAGAGCATATCAATGAAAGATATGGAGGGTGCATATTATCATTACTTGAATAAACAGCTCGAAGATATGTTGGATGAAGAATTAAAAATAGGAGTTGAAGCTATGTAAATTTGGATTTAAACATAATAACAGAAATTACTAAAAATATCAATGGCCCATAAAATAAGGATCCAACTAGCGCAACAACAAGTGTTTCATGGGAGTTGTGCCAATGGTGGGTAACATGGACAACATGAGTAACCTACATGCAAGCAGTGGTAGATATGGATGTAATTGACAATGGTGGACATGGGTGAGTGGTAGACATGGATATTCATAATAGTGGTGGGGAGTGACTTATAAGAGGGGAAGTAGTCAGCAAGCAAGAGGGGATGACATTGTTGGAGGTCTCCCACTCACTAGTTGTGGACAGTAGTCAAAAGGTAGCAACACATGGTGTCAAATGGTAGATAGTGGCAGCACATGAGGATGATGATCATCTCTTGGCTTCCCCCTCTCCTATCAATAGGCATGTCAATAGGGTCATGTAGACAACATGCATGTGGTAGGCAGTCACTAGGCAATCAAAACAAGGTCTCTCTCTCTTGACGATTAGTGGGCAAAGGGAATTTGTGACAATAGCATCCACAACAGCTTCCAGTGGCTACAGCATGTGCATGGTTAGCAGGAGCATGGCAGTTAGCTACTGGTGATGAGTAGGCATGAACAACTATGGCAGTGGTGAATGTAGGCAGCGTGTGATGATGTTGCAAGTAGCATGAGGTGACAACCATAGCATGCAATGATGACATGTGAACAATAGTAGATAATGGTAACTAAGGGTAGGAGCAATAGATGGTAGTGCATGTCAAAGGTGTAGATGGTAGAGGTAGTGGTGTGAGCTAGTAGTAACTGATGGGCAACAAGAACCTACGAATGGTAGTAGGCGGCAAGTGTGATAGACGATGGTGCATGTTAGTGATAGTGACAAATGGAAGCAATGGCAATGGTGGCAACACGTTCTTTCATAATGGGATTTTCTTATATAAAGGTAGCAGGGTTTTTTGCTCAACAGCAACAATGTTGTGAGTAGTGACAGTGAACGACGGTGAATGACAGCATCACAACAACAAGGGGGTAGGATCCCTATTTAATCATTTAATGTCACATGGCTCTCTCTAGCTGAGACTATTATTGGGTTTCCATGCCCATACAAGAGGCAGCCTAGGCGATAGTCTCCCTAAATGAGTTTTTCTAGGTGTTGATGTGTCCAAAATTTACGCATCAACAATGGCATCCTGAAATAAAATGGACCACCATATTTATGTAAGCATTGTAAAAACTTATTCAATCGTGTTTCTGTAACAAAGAATTAGAAATTTAAAAAATGAAATTGTAAACCATGTAGCCTGCCATCGTATTCATCTAGTGAGCAACACAAAAATTGACTCATCAGTTTTGTCATTGCATTTGTGAACCTTCAACAATATGAAGCTGTTGCAGCATGTATGCCAATCATTTTCCTATTATAAAGAATTTAAACATCATTTCAAAAGGAAAAAAATAAATTGTCTTTGGCTATGATCTGTTTGTAGTCGTAAATATGAACCATTCGGCATGCCAAAAATTTTTATCTTGATTTATTCCCTATGCTACCACAAACACCTATAAGGCTATAATGCACATTTAAACACTTAATTTCTAGAAATATCTTCAAAATAAATTTTAACATGGAAAAATTGAAGAAATATGATATTATGATTAGATCTATTCTACCATCTAGAGACATTAACTATATTTTCACCCAAAAGGTCAAAATTGTTAAAGCGAAATCCTTCTAGTATGAAGATTACAAAGAATCTGAAGTACCTTTTTTCCTTGACCAGTGAATTATGAGACATGATGTAATAGAAAAAAGAAACAAAACACTTTTATTTCATCATGGTATATTCCATGATGGTGGAGAAACAACACATGAAAGTCTACAAAGCATTGAAAAAACAAATTGGATCCAGAGGGTGCAAGGAAAATGGGAAAGGAGTAGAGGAATAGAGGATGTAGGAGTAATTTAGTTTTCATCAAATTTAACCTTTTATATGATATTTTTGATTATATTAAATGGTAGTTTTTAGATATTAAATGTGCTATACATGATAAAGTGTAATATGTACATATAAATTTTGTCATATCTATGTAAATATTATTTTGGCTAAGAGGCCAACAACTAGTTGGCTAGACTTTAGTATGGAAAATAAATAATCATAATCATAAACGTTGGGTTAAGACATGAATATGACCTACAAACCACAAGTCATATATTATTAATTATATCTTAGGTAGCTGTAATAAAAGAAATTCTAAAACTACTTTATCTTATAGATTTTGTATATTATTTTCTATTTTATTTCAAAGTTATAAATTTAATATGTAGTAAAGTTTACAAGTAAGCAACAATAAGTTCCTTATATTATAACATATTTTTTTAAACTTTGTATCTTAGGTTTCCTTATATTATAAATAATAGTTTGTTAGTTGGAATTGCACATAGACCACCACTATACCTCTTGTATTATTATCTAAATTCTACCAAAGTATTGTGCTAACCGTATGTCCTCCAACCTTAAAATGTGGTAGTCTAATTTACTTTCAAAATAATGAGATGATTCTTTTTTCAATCAATAATTTTGAGCATCACAAATTCTAAATTTCTTTTATTTTTTATTTTTTAAAATTTTGAATTTATAAAGTTAACATCTTGTATTGCTTTTCATGTTTGGATGCAAATCTAATATAATCCTCATTCTCTCTTATTACAAATGCCTCAAGATTTATGGGTTTAAGCTACTTAAATTTTTTGTAATTAAATGCATTGTACCTTAATTAATATCACATTATTTTGATAAATTTGTATGCTTGGTTTTGTTTATAGTATTAATAAAGGATTTATAGGACCACAACTAATTTTTATATGCTTGCCCTTATGGGGCCTTTCTTGGTAGGATGAATATTTGGCCTTTAGGTGACAAGGATATATAGTTAGTGTAATACTTGTAACACTAATCAAACTATGCTATCCTCATAAAAAAATATGAGATAATGCTGATTAATACTTATCAAGTAAAGAAGTTAAACATTTATAGGAGGTAGGAAATTCATATATGAATTTAAATCTTAATTGGTGCCATCACTCACATCCTAGAAAATTTGCTAAATATGAAGTTTAAATCTATTTCTTTTCTTGTAAGAAGTCAACTACAAGGTCATTTATTTGGTTCATATTTTTGGAATATAGATATAAATCCAAGTAACTAAAGAAATAAGAGTTTTTAAACATTACAAAAGGACATAAAAATGTAAGGCAATCATTGTAATGGAAAATGATCAAGCTAAATAACAAAATACTTTATGTAATCAATGACATAGAGCCTACTTGTTAAGGTACGTAATATTTATCCTAAAGTCACACGGTTATCCTAAAGTCACGCCGTTTCATTTCAATGTATTAACTAATATATAAAACTTGATTAAAATTTTAGTTTAATGAATAATAAATAATTAGATAAACTAAATATACTTATCAAAATTTATGTATTACATTTAAGGATTTTGATATTAAAATATAATTGTACTCAACCTATAAATTTAAGTTTTTCATTATAAGCTTCCCTTCGAGATGGATACATTTGTTGACATATCCTTATATTAAAATTTAAAATAATTCAAGTCAATAGTTTAATGTATCAAACCCATGTTTGAGTTCAATTAATTAAAAATGCATTGTTCAGTTAGTGCAGCTCTTTGTCTAGTCCATGCGTGTGTATCAATCTAGCAACTTATTTTCCTCTATGGGCTCCAGGATCATTTGAGTTTACCATACTGAAATCATGAAAGAGTAAGATTGTATCAACACAACCCAAAGAATAAGAACATTAATTGGTATAAAGGTATAGTACTTCACAATAGCATTAATTTAATGAAAAAAAAGTAAAGAAAAAATAGTGGAAAGAGAGGATAAGAAGCTGGAGTAGAAGTGGAGATGCTTGTGTTTCTTTACAAGAGGCCACCAGCCAGCCAATGAAGGGGCCCAAAGATGTAAACACAGCTCACATTGCTCATAGGAAGAACATAAAAGGCCATCATGTGTTCAAGACAACAAAAATGATCAGTCAAAAAGGCCTAGAAATGCCCATAAAAAAGCAACCACAACCACCCAAGCTTTGTTTTTCAAGTGTGTTTTCACAATAAATCGCAGCAGCAAAGAGATTTGGACTAACAAAACAAAAATAGCAAACATGAAGGAGGAGGCACTTCAGCACAGGAAGGAGGAAACATATGACAATGAATCCACACTGTGCATGGACACGAGGGAGTTGAAATCATGGGCGTTGTAGCATACTGGAATTGCCAAATTCATGGCTACCTTCCTGTTCCTTTACCCTAAAAAGTGATTGTGAATGAATGAGCAGCTTCAATGGTCACAAAGTTCTAAAACATGATCGGCAAGAGTGCAGCACAAAATCAACTTGGTTTCTAGCTATGGCAAAACAAACAAACAAACAATCGATGATGTTATTTGGAGCATTCAGATACACATTAATCCCACATGTGTAGCGATCTATCTTCTACATATATTAATGATACTAAGACAATCTAAGCAGGAGGAGGGAGTGGGTAGTGATGTGCTTCCCCCAAAGGTGAAGTGGGATGTGGGCCCCATGATTTGGAATATTTCCTCTATAGCAATGAAATTCATCACAAACGGGGCTTGCACCCACCCACTCCAGTTTGATGCACTAAGGAGTTAACTTAAAAAAGGGTAGAGAGTTTACTTTAAAGAGTTAGAGAAGCCAAAATTACTTTTTTTCAAATAATAGAATCTAGTATTTATTTATTTATTTTATTGAAAAAAAATTTTATACTTTTATTTTTAGTAGATTTTTATATAGAGACTAAAATGGCACAAAATATTTATGAAAAAGTCTAAGAAAGGAAAGATATAAAAAAATTAATAGCCTATAAATTACCATGTGCACCATTGTTTGATGCACTAAGGAGTTAACTTAAAAGGGTAGAGAGTTGGTTATAGGATAAGAGTTACTTTAAAGAGTTGGAGAAGCCAAAATTGCTTTTTTTCAAATAATAGAATCTAGTATTTATTTATTTATTTTATTGAAATTTTTTTTATACTTATTATTTTTAGTATATTTTTATTCTTTAATATAGTAGTTTTTCCATATCATCATCTTCATCCTAGTTATGGCATATATAGCTTTGATTATTCAATTTATTTTATTTAAATATGTTCTATGTTATCCATAGATATTTTAATTTAAATTGGTACTAAGTTATGAATAGATATACATTCATTCATAATTGATAGTTTTGTATTTTTAGGTTCTTTCATGAGTAGGTAACTATTGATTGAAAATGATGAAAAATTACAAAATTGTATTAAGTTTTGTCAATAATTTGGTCTTTTACATAGAGAAAAAAATTTGCTCCAATTGTAGAATACCGATGAAAATGAGAAGGGATGCTTCACACAAAGAAAGATTATAATTTTTATGTTCCCAATGGGATGCTAAAGAAAGCATTCATTATGAAACGTGGTTCTAGAATTCAAAGTTGGATATCAAAAAAATTTTATTGATTATGTATGATTAGAATTGGAAATGCTCAAATGAGTAGACTTAGGTCCAAAATCAAGTATCAAAACATACTATAGTTGATTAGTTTAATTTTTGCAAAAATGTTTCTACACATATTTTGTTGAAAAATCCACAGCAAATTGGAGGTCCACAAAAGATTCTAGATATTGATGAATCAAAATTTAGAATTGAATAGGATTCTAATAATATGTTCCTCATAGCTATTCCAAATACATGCAAAGAAACATTTCTAGATTACATTTATAAGTGGATCAAACCTTGTCGCATTATATACAATGACATGTGGAAATCTTATGACTTAGAATGGCTTCACCAACTTTAATTTGATCATCAAATAGCAAATCATTCATTGAAAGCACATAGAACACAAAACACATAGGTGTTCATACTAATACTATTGAAAGTACACGGTGAATAGGGAAAGCTCATATTCGACAAAATGGATCATGATAAGAGCTACATGGCTCATATCTCATGGAGTACATGTGGAGAAGAAAATTTGCACCAAAAAATGCATTTTTAATGCTTATTAAACATATTTTTGAGTTTTTCATGTCTCCCTCCAACTTAGAATCTATGACATAATTAGATCATTTTATATTCATGTAATAGTTTACCTAAATTTGATAATAAATTTTGTTTTATGAAAGTTGCAACTTATATCTCTATGATTATGTTTATAATATTAGTAATTTGATATTGCAACACATCCTTAATTCTTAGAAATGTCACAGTTGCAAATAATTTCTAAGTTTTTCTACTTACCAAATACTTTTTAATGTTAATGATTATAATTCAAACAAACACATATATTTACACAAGTATAATTTAGTGTGACTTACATTCATAGCTTCTTACTTAGCAAAAGCTAACTATTTAAACAAAATAATGTGGATGTCATGAGAAGAAAGCTAAGTTGAATATCATACTTTTTCTTGGTTTAGTTGATGAACTCCATTAATANTACAAATATTATTTCTTCACATGATCAAAGTTGCTAGAAAGGGAGGTTGGTCTTTCTTGTTTAACATGTGATTACTTGAATTTTGTATTGCTAACACATTAGGACTTTCTGCAATATGAACTTGCATGTCGGTTGTTGGAGATTTTTCTTTATCAGTTTTAGGTGTATGAACTATCTTTTGAATCACATCTTTCATTTCATTAAAATGTAGAAGATCATACATTGAAATGTTGGTTTTTACTCTTTTCAAATCCTCAACTAGATCATAAGTCTTATGTTCATCTTTGGCTTCTTATGGAGTTCTTCTAAGTATGGAAAGGGAGTTTGGTCATTGTGGGGTGTTTGCTTGGGATGGCCCAGTTTGATTATTGGTGTTATTTTGACTAGGAGTTCTTCTATTTGGAGTATAAGAATTATTTCTAGTTTGTTGATGTGTGATGTTCATAATGTCACAAGGTTTACGGTAGCAAGTGTTATGTGGGTTGGGATCACTTACCATGACTTGTTCTAATGAAGGAACTTTTTCACTTTTTCTTTCATGGGGTATGTTCAAGACCATAATTGGGGTTTTCCCATTTTGTTGACTTTGGGCATTATGATCATATAATGCTAAAAATTAAGGACAAGTTTTCTCAAAATGTTTCCTAGTGTTATGGAAACAACAATAATCATCATTGATTAATGTACTTGGATTTTTAGATTGTATAGTAACCTTGTTGTTGCTTCACTTTAATTCAACTACTTCATTGGATAGTTTTTGAAATGAAGTTAGTATCTGGGTCATCTGATTTTGAGTTTGAGTTATAGGTCCAACAGGATTAGGTATCTTGTTTGGGTTTATGATGGATTGAATTAAAGCTTTCAATTGGTCATCATTTAAAACAGTATTAGATTTTTGAAATGAAGAAGATGCCAAGCTTTAAAAATAATTGTTTGAAGGTTGAGTCAGTTGAAAGGAGGAGGGGTGAAGGAGTTTGAAACATAGTATTGGTCATTGGAAAAATTGGTAAAGGTAGAGCACTAGATTGCATAGGGTTGCTAACACTCATCATTCCAAATTGGGTTTGAATGCTATTCATGAGGATAATTTTTTCTAATTCAATGAATTTAGCCATTACTCCTTGTATTTATGTTATGTTGGAATTAGATTTAATGGCATAGGCAAAGAATGGGTCAATGGTGAATAAGTAAAAATTGAGAATGTCACTAGGTTGTGAATGTATCTCACTTGGCACATAAGCAAGTTGATGAAAGAATCTTAGATTGTAATCCTAGATATTCTCCCCAGGTAGTTTTCTTAAGCTTGTAAAGTTGTTTGATGCTAAGGTCAAGCTAGTGAACTTATCGAATTAGAGCATGAACTTATTTTTAAATTCTTTCCATGAGTTGATAGAGGCATTAGGAAGCATCAAAGACCATTGGGTGGCTTTACTCTTGAAAGTTGTCACAAATAGCCTACATGATATGTTGTTTTGGAAAATGTTATGAATGCCTAATAAGTTTTCAAAACATTGTATATGTTGGTGGGCATTACTAGTAAGGGTTGTGAGGTTGAAGAACAAATTTATGTTTTGAAGTCGTTTCAAAATATCATGATAGTTTGTAAAGTTAAAGGGATTGCTCACCAAGGGAATGGGAGGTTGATTAGCTACCATCCTAGTTTAAGTTCTTCTAGAGATAGAGCTTGGAAAATGCGAGGCTTGTTATTTTCTTAAAGTGAAATGATGGGTAGTTGGTCGACTAGGGGTAGGTGTAGAAGCTCTTTGTTGAAATGTTTTATAGGAAGATTCACTCATAAAATGAAAAATAACAAAAAATGTAAAATGCTAATAAAGTGTAAAAATTCAAGAAAATAGAAAAATATTTAAATACTATATTTTATTTATTTATTTTTATTTTTAAAAAGAAAATTGAAATTGCAAATAAAACCAAAAATGCAAAATTTTAGAAAAGTAAATTAAAAGTAGAATGATTTAAATCACCTCACCAAAGTTGGAGCTGAGGTAAGAATTGCTAGGGTATAAATTTGAAGATTTGAAAATGAAACTAAAAAAAAAAAGCAATAAAATTGAAAATAGGTAACCGTTAGCTAGAACTGGTATAAAAAACGGGCTACTAAAGGTTTTAAGCAACCTGATCAAAAATTGAAATAGGAAAATAAATTGGATTTTCAGAACAAGAGAACTAAAAATAGATGAATGTTAACAAGAATAGACAATAGAAATTTTCAAAAAACAGAAATCTTCAAAATCTATAAATTGATTACTAAGAATAGAAATAGGAATGAAAACAGGAAAGCAAAAACAAAAATAGACAATGCAAATTAACAGAAAAGAATAGAAAAACTGGTATTTTTAGAAACATAAAGGGATAATAGAGGTTGGAAAAATAGCCCTTCTTCTAGTGCCAAAAGGGTGTTGATGCATAAATTTTGGACACATTGACATGTGATAAAACTTGTTTATGGAGACTATGACCTAGGGAGCCTCTTGTATGGGTACGAAAACTAGGGAATAGTCTCAATTGTAGAGGGCTATGTGATGTTAAATGATAAAATAGGGATCCTACCCCCTTTCCATCATGCTGTTGTCATTCATCGCCATTCTTTGTAGATGCTCTTAACATTGTTTCTATTGATGGTGCCCACTGTTGAGAAAAAAACCTTGCTGCTGAAAAAAAGAGAAAAAACCCTACTACACAAGAATGCACTACCATCACTTCTATTGCTACCACTGACCATCATTACTAACATGCACTATTGTTGTTGCTACGTATCGCCTAACGCTGCTATTTGTGCCTTTGTTGTGTATTTTCATCTATCACACCTGTCATCATTTACAGGCTCCTACTACCCATTGGTTGCTACTAGTTCACACTATTGTTGCTACCATTCGTGCCTCGAATGTTCACCATTATCTACCGTGCTTACCACTAGTTACCACTATCTATCACTATGTATTGCACACCATTCTTGATGCCTCTCATTACTTGCAACATCACCGCATGCCACCTATGTTTACTGCTGCCATGGTTGTTCATGTCTACTCACTGCCAGTAGCTGACTACCATGTGTCTACTAATGCATGCACACACTAGAACCATTGGAAGCTATCGTATATGTTGTTGCCATAGATTTCATTTTCCCACTAATCATCGAGAGAGAAAGGCCCTGCTCTAATCATCCACTAACCACCTGCCATGTGCATACTTTCCACATGATGTTGTTGACACACATATTAACAAGAGAGGGTGAGGCTGAGGGATAATCATCGTACTTGTGTGCCATCGCTATTTTCCATTTGATGCCATGCGCTACCACCTTCTAACTGTTGTCTGCTACTAGTAAGTGAGAGACCTCAAGCAATGCCTTCCCCTCTTACTTGCCAACCACTTCCCCTCTTATAAGCCTCTCCCTGCTACTGTTATGAATGTCCACATTCATCACTCATCCATGTCCACCATTTTTGGTTACATCCACCTCTACCATCGCTTGTACGTTGGTTACCCATGTTGCCCATGTTGCCCGCCACCGCCACAACTCCCACAAAATGTCCACTGTCATGCTAGCTGGCTCCTTATTTGATGGGCCATTGATAATTTTAGTAATGTTTGTTATTATGTTTGAATCCAAATTAATAACTTCAACTCCTATTTTTAATTCTTCATCCAACATATCTTCGAGTTATTTATCCAAGTAAGGATAATATGCATTCTTAATATCTTTTTTTGATATGCTCTTGAAAGTGAAACCTAACTTCAAGGACTAAGAAGAAGATATATTAGAAATCTAAGCTATCGAAACCCTTTGAGAATTAACAAACTTCACCTTGCAACTTCCTAAAGGTGCTTAATGTTATTTCAAATGGATATGATATCCTGAAAATTTCTACAATGCTGAGAGAAGCATCTCTCTTATACAGAATATAAATCTAAATTTAGAAATATTTAGCATAGGGATTTTGTGTGGGCAATTTACACCAAGAACGCCCCATCGTAGTGTAGCCTTTACATGACCTAAGTATGGGTATAAATTTTAAAAAATTAGGGCTAGTTTCAAATATAAATTTTTGATTTAGAAAGGTTGAGTTATGGGTTTTATTTCATTGGATAATATGTCACAAAAATTCTAATTAAGTTCTATAAAAGTTTTTTTCATGTTAGTGATATGTACCATCATCTAGTTCTTATAACAACCCCTTAAATGTTGCTTGTATTTTCTTTTATACATATAATAATGCTTTAAGTAGAAGTTAAGAAAAATATAATTAGGGGTCATCATTTTAGGAGACAGGGGAGGATTAAAACCTGAAAACAAACTATAAGTAGGGGTCATCGTTGTGAGGAGAGGGGGTTCTATTGATAAATGATAATAATTTAAAGGTTGCATGGTACCTCTCATTGAAAGCACCCCTATTCAAATCATGAAACCATACCCTAGTGTGTAGACCAATAAGTCATGGCCCCATGCCTAGCATGGGTGATGTTGGCATCAACAACCATCAAGTGTAAAATACTTGATCCTACATTCCTTTTCAACTACTAATTCTATTTTAGGTATTTCCAGTATTGATTCAATTTCTAGTATGTTGAGACAATATTTACTTATGTGTTAATTACTATTGCATTGAGACACAATGCTATTTGTTGTTGTCTTGTTAGTTTTCAGTGATCTTGAAGACTATCTTATATGGCTAATTTATATTTACATTCATTGTTGACATTGAAATCTATTTCAGTGCTCTTGAGTGCTCATAAAGGTGCATGATGTGAACATGTATGATACTAATGTTGATATTTTATTATGTCTATGAAAATTGAAAGGATCTATAAGATGAATTTCTTCAAAATATATTAGTAGTAATAAATCTTGAGTGCAATAAATGTGTTTAATATTGAGGTAGTTTGAACACTTCTTCTATATAATTCTCTATAACTAACACACAACTTGAATAGCTCATACAAGACATACCAAACTTAGATTTTCCATTCTCTTTTTTAAAAATATTTTCTATAGCATTCTACTAATACATATTTCTCATCTTCTACCACTTGCAATAGACATATTCTATATTTCCCTTTTCACTCAAAGATAAGTGATCTTTGCTAATTAGTGTTCTTATAGATATTAGAATTGTTGCATGAATCATCATGTCTTCCACCTCTAATTTGGTTAGTAAAATTGAAGATGTATGTGTGTGTGTGCATGTGTGCCTCATTTTGTGATTTTCTAAAACTTTCTTTGTAACAAGTTTCCAAGGTTTTTTCGAATTATCACTATTAAATGTAAACCATTTACACGTTATACCAAACAAACGGTTTCAATATAATTGTTTACGTGTTATTGAAAGTTTCAATAAAATTGAAGATATATATATGCACCTCATTTTGTGATTTTTTAAAAGTTTCTTTGTAACAAGTTTCCAAGGTTTTTTTAATTATCACTATTAAATATAAACCATTTACGCATTATGGCAAACAAATGGTTTCAATATAATCGTTTACGCATGATTGAAAGTTTCAATGTAACTATTTACACATTATAGAAAGTTTCAATATAACTTTTTATGAAAGTTTCAATATAATTGTTCACGCATTATTGAAAGTTTCAATGTAACTATTTAAATGTTATGAAAAGTTTTAATATAACCCTTTATGTGTTATGGAAAACAAATGGTTTCAAATTTGAAACCAACTAAATTTGTTGTAATGGTTTTCATAAGAATGGTCTTATATTTTCCACTTAAACCAAAAGTTAATCCTTGGTAATTGATTTTCTAACCTATAAAATATTTTTGATGAGAAAATAAACATGCACTAGAAGATATCAAACTCATGACAATGTTATAACTTTTGGGTCCCTATCACAAACACTTAGAGTCTGCATATATCATTGTTGTTAATCATTAGTGTGATAGAAAATCCAAAACACTCTTTGAAACACATTTACGTAGTCCAAATGAGAGTATCAATGGCTGGAGGTCAGTTTTTGGTTTATTTCTGCATTTTGGTAATTTTTTGCAATTTGGTTAAATACATGTTTTGATCAATATTTTACAGCAAAATTTTCTTACATTTGATATTGAAGCTGGTTATGTCTCTATCTTGATGCTTAGAACTTATTTGGATGTGGTTTCTATTAACAAAGTTTTCGATGATGGTTTGAATCAGTAGAATTTATATTTCAATGATTATTTGTGAAAAATAATGTTAGAAATCATTAGGGGATTAAATTTCTAATAATTCAATGATTTGAAACATAAAAAATGATGCTAGTTTTGTGTTTAAGGAAGCTTTAAAATAATGCCATTTTTACAATAGCTAAATGGCATGTTATTTTAAAGTTATGAAACCTGTAGTTCTTTATCAAAATGACATGTCATTTTCTAAAAGTATACTAAATAATGTTTTTTGAAATTTTGTGAAATTCAAATTTTGTCATTTAGATTAGCTAAAATTTTGAAATTTAATTTATGCTAAAGTTTATTCAATTCTTGCAAATTAAGTTGTTTTGGCATTTCTAAAATATTTTTGGAATTAAAATTACCAAAATTTTTATGAATTTTAAAATTTTGGTAATTCATTTAGAAATGCATAAAGTTGCTTATNCAATTTCTGGATCACATATGGTAAATAAACGTTAAATTAGCATTAATCATATCTAATATAATAGATTTTTTCCCACAAGAATTTTTATTATATTTGATATGATTAATTAGGATGATGTATTAAATTATTTTTTTAATTTATCCACAAGGATTAAGAAAAGGGATTAAATTTAATAATTTCATTATAAGGATATATGAATCTTTTTGAATTAAAAATTTAGCCCACAAGCAGTTTTTATGTCATTTAATTCATATTTTTTTATGATTTACATTGGTAAACATGTCATATAGTATTTTAACCTCAAATTTAGTGGCATAAGCATGTTTTAATTTATGCAGTAATACAACTTGTGAACTACTCACATTTTAAATGTGACATTCCTAAATTAAAGGGTGATGATTATAAGATGTGGAAGGAGAGAATTCTCCTTCATTTAGGTTGGATGGACATTAACTATGCTATCCTTAAGGATGAACCACCTACCATTATGGAAACCAACCAATCGAATGATGTTGGTTGTTATAAAAATGGGAGTGATCTAATCACCTCTATGTCATGCTCATAAAGATCAAGATCTCGGTTGGTATGCATGGTTCATTGGAATAGTATGACAATGTGAAAACTTTGATGAAGGCAATTGATGAACAATTTGAATCATTAGACAAAGCTTTTGCTAGCACCTTAATACTAAAATTTTCATCCATGAAGCTCACCAAAATTCATGGTATGGTGAGCACATCATGCAAATGAGGGAGATAACGGCTTAGTTGAAAACACTTGAGGTTGAGATGTTGGAGCCTTTCCTTGTGCATTACATCTTGAACATGCTCCCATAGAAATATGGACCCTTTAAGATTTCTTATAACACACATAGGAAAAAATGGTCGATCAATGAACTAATGACCATGTGTGTACAAGAATAGGGTAGACTTGCTATGGAACTACAAGAGAGTATTCATTTGGCTACACAAGAAAAGAATAAGGGGAAATCCAAAAATAAGGGGAAGGGAAAATTCTAGATGCTTTTTTTCCAAGAAGAAAGGGCATGTGAAGAAGGATTATCCTAAATATCAAAATTGGCTTTAGAAGAAAGGTACTCAATTCTCACTTATTTGTTTTGAATCTAATATGGTTGATGTTGGCCATAACAAGTGGTATATTGACTCCAGTTCTACAATCCATGTTACTAATTCCTTGCAAGGGTGAAAAACCTAAGGAAGGGAGTGAAAAGTGAGTTGTGCAGCTATTCAAGGAACAAGATGCACTTACTTGTGGAGGTAGTTAAAACATGAAAATTAGTTTTAATTAGTGGTTTTGTTTTAGAGTTGGAAAAGACATTTTATATTCCAAGTTTTTTGAGGAATTTAATTTCTATTTCAAGGCTTGTATCAATGGTATTTTCCTTTAATTTTTTAGATAATATATTTAGTTTATGTTATAGATTTGAACTTATTGGAAATGGTACATTGAAAGATGGTCTTTTAAAACTTAGTTTAAAAATGGAACTTTTTATACTTTTATGCATGTTCATGATAGTGTTGGCATTAAGAGATGTGTTATGAATAAAGAATCCTCTATGTTATGGCATTGTAGATTAGTACATATCTCTATTGAGAGAATAAAGAGATTAGTTAATGATGGAGTACTTAGTACTCTAGATTTTACTAGCTTTGACACTTGTGTGGATTGCATAAAGGGAAAGTAGACAAATATGTCAAGGAAAGGTGCCAAGAGGAGTTTAGACATATTAGAGATAGTCTAGATATAGATGTGTATGATCAAAAGTATTTCATTACTTTTATTAATGATTACTTATTATATATGTATCTCTACCTACTTCATAACAAGAATGAAGCTTTAGATGTCTTTAAGGTGTTTAAGGTTTAAGTAGAGAAACAATGCAGTAAGTGAATAAAGATAGTGAGGTTTGATAGAGGTGGTAAATACTATGGTAGCTACAATGATGATGGACAAGCTCCTAGTTCATCTGCTAAGTTTTTTCAAGAGCATGGGATTGTTTCCCAATACACTATGTCTAGTCCTCTAGACCAGAATGGTGTGGTAGAGAGAAAAAGTTGAACATTATTGGACATGGTGTGGAGTTTGCTTAATAGCACCAAGCTTCGTAAGTCCTTGTGGGATAAAGCTATCAAGATCATTGTGTATATATTAAACCTAGTTCCAACCAAGGCTATCTCATAGACACCATTTGAATCATGGAAAGGTTGGAAACTGAGATTTTGACATATAGGCATTTGGGGATGCCCGTCTGAAGTAAGAGTCTATAATCCACAAGAAAATAAGCTAAACCCAAGGACCATAAGTGGGTATTTTGTTAGATATGTTGAATGATATAATGGATATATATTTTATTGTCCATCATATACTACTAGGTTATGAAATCAAGGAATGCTAAATTTCTTAAAAATGACTTGATTAGTGGGAGCAATCGATCCTAGAACACTATTCTTGAGAAAGATCATGTAGACACTCAACCATCTACTTCAAGTAATAGACTGATTTTTGTACACAACACACCTAGAGTACAAATGCATCATGAACAATAATCAATCATTGAAGTTTCAGAGATTGCTAATCAAGAGGTAGTAGATCTAGCTAAAAGACAGATACCAAAACCTGTTGAATAGGTTGCTGAACAACATGCTCCTCAGGAAAATGATGAACCAAAATTAAGGAGATCTACTAGAGTAAGATGATTAGATATTCCTAGTGACTATATAGTGTATCTATAGGAGTCTAACTACAACATAGGAGCTGAAAATGATCCCAAAATATTTTCATACAACATGAGTTGTAAGGAATATGACTTGTGATATGATGCCATGAAAAACAAGATGAAATCTATGTCATTTAATGGAGTCTAGGATCTTGTTAAGTTTCCTAATGGTGTAAAAGCCATTTCATGCAAATAGATCTTCAAGACAAAGAAACACCCATTAGGTAACATTAAAAGATATAAGGCAAGACTTGTTGCTAAAGGGTTTACTCAAAGAGAGGGAATAGATTACATGGAGACCTTTTCTCTTGCACCGAAGAAGGACTCCCTTTGTGTAATTATCACATTGGTTGCTCATTTTGATTTTGAATTACATTAGATGGATGTGTAAATAACATTCCTCAATCATGATCTAGAGGAGGATGTTTAAATGAAACAACCTAAAGGAGTTTCCTCTAGTGGTGATGAGCAATTGGTATGCAAGCACAAAAAATCAATATATGGATTGAAACATGTCTTTTGTCAATGGTATTTAAAATTCCATGATGTCATCACTTCATTTGGTTTTGAAGAAAACATCATGGATAAATGTATACACTAGAAGATCGGCAAGAGAAAAATCTATTTCCTTGACTTATATATGTGGATGATATCCTTCTTGTGATTAATGATAATGGATTTCTATATGAGGTAAAATAATTTCTCTCTAAGAACGTTGACATGAAGGACATGGATAAGGCATCTTATGTCATTGGCATTAAGATCCATAAGGACAAATCTAGATGTATTTTGGGATTGTCACAAGAAATTTATATCAATAAATCTTTAGAGAGGTTTCAAATGAAAGATTGTTCATTGAGTATAGCACCCATTATGAAGGGTGATAAGTTTAATTTGAACCACTGCCCCAGGAATGATTTAGAGAAAAGGCAGATGAGTAACATTCCATATGCTTTAGTTTTTGTAAGCCTAATGTATGCTCAAGTCTGCACAAGGCCTTACATTGCATTTTCTATGGGAATGTTCAGCAAATATCAAAGTAATCCAGAAATTGACTCCTAGAGGGCTACAAAGAAGGTGATGATGTACCTTGAAGCTACAAAAGATTACATTCTTATGTATAGATGAACTAACAATTTGAAGATGATTGGCTACTCTGATTCAAACTTTGCTAGCTCTGTTGATTCAAGGAAATCAACATTTGGTTATGTTTTTATGTTGGCTGTAGAAGCTATATCTTGGAGGAGTGGAAAGAAAACTTTGGATGCTACCTCCACAATGGAGACAAAGTTCATTTCTTATTTTGAGGCTACTTCACATGGTGTATGGTTGAAGAGTTTCATGCCAGGCCTTAGAATTGTAGATTCTATATCTAGAACATTAAGAATATTTTGTGAGAATTCAGCTACTGTCTTCATAACTAAGAATAATAAGAGTAGTACTCAAAGTAAACACATCAACATAAAGTACTTAGCCATAAGGGAACATGTTAAGGAAAAGAAAGTGATCATTGGACATATAAGCATTCAATTGATGATAGCTAATCCTTTAAAAAAAGGAATGCCACTGAAGTCATTTAAGAATCATGTAGTTCATATGAGACTTGATTTTATAATGTTATTTTTTTTGTATGTATAATTTTATACTCTTAATGAAACTCTTATTTAGTTGTGATGTCTCCTCAAATCCAATTTGCACATATAGTTATTAGAGAAAATTCACATATGGTAGGACCTAGAATAAACATTAGGTTTATTTTTAAAGTTTAGTTACCATATAAGGAATTAAGCTTGAGAAATAATACATGGAAGATAATACTCACATTTAGAGGAACTATTGTCATGATTCATGTATTTATTTCTTGAAAGTTGGGTTTGATGGGTATTAGGTTAAATATGAAGACCAAGTGTGAGAATGTAAACCATTTACACATTATGTCAAACAAAAATTTTTAATATAATCATTTACACTTTATTGAAAGTTTCAATATAACCATTTATGCATTATTGAAAGTTTCAATATAATCGTTCCCACACTATTGAAAGTTTCAATGTAACCATTTACACATTATGGAAAGTTTCAATATAACCATTTATGTGTTATGCAAAATAAATGGTTTCAAATTTGAAACCAACTAAATTTTTTGTAATGGTTTTCACAAGAATGGTCTCATATTTTTCATTTAAACTAGAAGTTAATCCTTTGTAATTGATTTTCTCGTCTATAAAATGTTCTTGATGAGAGAATGATGAACTATGTTTTTCAGTGACTAAGATATTAGGTATCCAATATTTAACATCTAATATCAAGGATCTAATATCTTAGCCCCAATATTGGATATTTGATATCACAGGATGCATGCCTACCTATAAATACAACACTTGGATGCATGATTCATCCCATTCTTTTGTTAATAGAGTATCCAAACTCTTGTAGTTTTATTCCATAATCTTAGAGAATAGTCAATGAATGCCTATAGTGTGGATATGAGTTATTTGTACAACATCTTATTCAAGTGGCAATGTACCTAGACACATTCCATGAATGACAATAGGATAGAGATTAATTCTTATTTATTGCAGTACTTTGACTTAAATCCAACTTACTTTCCATGAATTTAGTTTTCATGCACTTAGTTAATACTTACATTTTCTTGCAAGTTAATCAATTGAAAATGAGAATAACCATTTTTAACTATAAAAACTTATTTTCTTGGTGATCCTAGCAACATTATTGCTTGGTTTTCCCAGTAGCATCATGCTTGATAATCCCAGTAGTGGATACATTGGTTCAAGATGTGTGTGGCAAGAAAGGAATAGACACTCATCACTCTCAGGCTAGTTTAGACTTTATCTTTCTATTGTTAATTACATTAAATAATTCATTTCTCTACTATCATTAGGAGTAGCATAGAGCTAGAACAACATCAACCATCATATGCCTTACTTTGGACTAAACCATACGTGACAAAGCTACCACTAGTCTAAGTGGGAAGACAACAAACTATGATTAAGGCATAACAATCTAGATGCCACAACTATTCAAGTCCATAGAATTTGACTAGATTATGTGTGAATGCTTGTGATTTGTGTGGCTAGGTATATGTGGACATGCTACTCATTATTGATGTCATTACCAAGGATGGTTCTAGTTATTTACATTGTTTATATTATAAATGATCACTATAAATGTATTACTGATTTATCTTTTAGAAAATGTTAATATTTTAAGGCACACAAGTTAACAAATAAAACCATGTCTTCTTCACATAGGATCAATAATGCATCATATGATGAGAATACTCATAGGAGAAATGATAAGTTCTATACTAAAGAGAATTGGAGTGAACAACTACAAGAAAGGGTTTCATATGCTCATTTTCACCTTTACTACATGCAAGGACTACATTTAATTGGAATAGACAATCCTAGAGGAGATGAAGAAAGTCCTAGAGAAAGGAGGACATCAAGGCCAAGGACCTTCTCTAAACCTATAAAAGATAGATCAAGGGACCATGGGGGAGATATAGGAGCCATGGAAACTCTCCCAATTTCTCATCTTCCTCTTCTGCGTCAATGTCTAGTTCTAACAAATATGAACATAGGTATAGAAATAGAGATTCACTAAGGGGTTAAGATGATGATCAAACAAGATCCAAGGAAAAAATCAAAGACATCAAAATAATCATAAATAAGATTATCACCATGATGTGTCTAGTAAAAATGAACCCTTTTTGGCTACTAGGGGCTTAACATAGATTAGGGAGGTAGTTAAAATACCCCAAAGGCATCAAAGTGATAGCCACAACAAATAGCTTGATGTGGATAACATTCCTAAATTTAGGGGAGGCTATAATCTTGATCCACAACTTCACTTACAAGCCTTCCATTATTCCTATGCCTTGTAAAACATCAAATGTAAGTGGCCAAAGCTTAAGCTCTTTCCTAGGACACTAGTAGATAAAGCTAAAAGTTGGTATAGATCGTTGGAAACAAATTCAATAAATCAGTGGTCCATAATGTTGGAACTCTTCAACAAAAAATACCAAACCTATGCAAGAGTGTCCAACCTAAGAAAACAAATCCAAGGATGGAAGTAATAAAATCATGAATCCTTGGATGTGGCCTTGGATAGATAGTATTCTCAAGTACATAGATGTCTAAGCCATGATTTCTCTCAAAAAGAGCAACTTTTCCACATCATATATGGGCTTTGTAATAGAAAAAAGGAGACCCTTAGGATTTATGCCTAAGGTCAATTATACAAACTAAAAGGCCATAAAATATAAAGGCTAATCAAGTGGATGGCAAAAGAAGAAGAATAGCTATGTAAACAAGAGAATGTGGAGGAATATAACTAGGATCCAACTCTTCAAAAGAAGAGGGTTCATATCTATGATGAGAAAAAAGAGGCAATTCTCAATGAGGTGATTTCACAAAAAACCTTGCCAATAGAAAATCTCTCAATGAGCTTGAAACAAGGCTAGATACGATGTGGGAGTTGATGAATGACAAAGTTACAACTTATGTAAAAACCACAAATGAGAAAGTAACCCAAAACAAATCAAGTGGTCAAAACAAGAAGAGAAAAATAAACCAAGAAATAGGTAGCAACACTTATTGACAAAAAGGAAAAAGGGTTGTAGAAGAAGAGGCTATAGCTTCAACCATAGAAGAGGATGATGGATGTGACATCTACCTCTATGACCATGCAAAGGGCTATTACCTAGTCATGTTACATGTACATGAGTATTGGACCTTTTCATTGAATCCCAAGTTCGTACAAAAGTAAATGCCTAGGATATTACCTTTTTCATAAGGTAATTATAGATAGTCCTACAATTGATCGTACTATCCTAGTAGGACTTCTTATCAACCTTAAAATTACTATCAACTATAGTGGAAAAACCCATAGTAGTGGGGGATCCTATCAACAAACCAATAATACCCTTATTGCTAGCCAAACTTGTATGAATACTATGTTCAACAACTTGTTTTCTTGAATGGTTCTACTTCCTCTACCTAAAATCACTACTACCACTCCCCCAAATATCATCAACCCATAACATCTTCTAAAGGATCACCACCTCACACCTCTCATCCTTCATCATATCCTCAATATTCTCATACTTCTCTCCACCATATGTCACTACCCATAATAGAAGAAGGTTCGGCACCACAATATCAATAAAAGAATGCCATGTGTGTTGTGAACATACATAGAAATAATAATGCTAGTAGATCTCAACCACAACCTTGAAAATATCCTCTCTTTAGGGTAGTTTCCTTACACAAGCACAAAACTCGTAGACCTACTAGCACATTAGAACTTGCATAAGGCCAATCTGGTACCACATCCTTTCTTACAAAAATGTTGTCTCCTGATCATACACAAAAGTCAACAACCATCAATACTCCAACACAAGACATGAATAATAAGCCTATCATTGTGGAGAGAGAGAAAAATCCATGCATCACTAATAGTAAGGGGTGTAGTTGTGGATCAGAAATTCAAAACATTAACACAATCCACAATAATGTTAAGGAACAAGTGTGTGAGAAAAAACTAGTCTACGTAGTAGCCACTAAACCAAAAGACATCCACTAGCTTGAAAATGAGAATATAAAATTGTTTCAAAGATGCATGGAAGAAATTGATCCATTTATTAGTTCTAGACTTAATAAAATGGACCAAATAGAGGACTTAGACATAGATATCTTACACTATGATTATACACCAGAAGAGGATATTAAGCATAGAGACCTGGGAATTAAAATAGAAAATCAAGAAGAAGAAACAAACACATATGGACCTCCCAAAATAGAAATACCTTGAAGTCCAAATGAAGATACATCTTTGAATGATCCAAACAAGATTATCACCAATGTTAGATGTGCTACAACACAATTAATTAAATCATTAATGGTGATAGATGGGAAACCAGTAGTGTATAACCAAGGGATTATGCAGTCCATCTCCTAAATGTGCAGCCAGAATTTTAGTCATGGAGGAGATGCTCCATCCTATTTCAAGAACTAATAAGTATTTTTCACCTTTTTGTTTTACAATTTTTTTATAATTTCCTTATTTCTTCCAAATTTTTTGATTCTTAATATATTTTCCATTCCTTTTTTTTTCCTTTTCTTTAGTTTTCCCTTTTCTTAAGTCATTTTCTTTATATTTATGATTGTCTTTTATGTTTTTGTTAATAATATTACCAAGTCATGATGTAGAAGTTAACACCATTTCTTGGGTTTTTGTGCTATACTATCAAAATTATTGGGTAAGTAATTGTGTAAAGTAGTGAGACCACCTCATCCCTCCTTTCAGTTCTCTAAATAAAAGATCTTTTCATGAAAGCAATTTGATTCTTCCTTCCTGAAACTAAAATCAATCAATGATCATTGTACCTTGAAGAAAAAGGAAATGACCAAGTGGGAATGGCAAAGGATGTGACCTCAAGGGGACTTGTTGGATTCTCTTCTTAACTTCCTTTATGTGGTTTATGACTCCTTATGGATTGTATCATCACTCCTATTATCAACCAATAATAGGAATCAAAAGTCTTTGCATGGTGTGGTTCTAATCCAAAATCATAAAAATTATAAAATCTTTAAAAAAAAGAATGGAAATTCAAAGCACACTCCTTAGACATAATAATGGGCTACAAGTGTTGGTTATAGGGTTGGAATGACATATTACCCATGCCTAAAGTTACCCCTCTAACTAAGGCCATTCCTTGTTCTTTTTTCTTCTCATTCTGGAGTGATGGTTGATCTTTGAGGTGGTTGTGGACTTATGATGGTAGGTAGAAGGGAACACATCAATGCAAGGTTATTGTTAATGGTATGGACTTGGTTTGAACTTGGATAAATAGCTATGATGATTATTTTAATCACATTTATCACAAGAGCCTATTTTGAACATGGTAAAGCATCTTACATCTTGTTCTTTACAATCCCTTCTCATTCCATTATTCTCCTCACTGCTACATATAATTATGAGCCTTTTGCCTTTGTGTATTATAGTGCAACATCCCAACCATGATAGTGGTGTGTTCTTTCGAATAAAGACATGATCTACATTTAACTTCTAAGCTACCCATGGACATCTATAGAAGTGGTTATGCAAGGGCATTATGGTAGGAGCCTGCTTTGGGGAGGATCCACTTACACAACTCTTGTTGAACATGGCTTTGAACTAACCTTTACATCTTCTAGAAAATTAATGATAGTTTTTCTAAATTTATGCATAATTTTGAAACTACTTCTCATCCCTTTCAATTACTTTTTACTTTTTCTTACTTTTATGTTAAAATATACTTCAATTTAAATCTTATTTCATCATCTTCTAAATTAGACCTTTGGTTTCAATTGTTCAAAAACTTGTGCACTTATGGAGTTATGCTTATTGGTCATGGGAACTAGAAATGTCGAGTTTGAAATTTTTAAAATTTTTGAAATTTTTTCTAACATCTTATTTTCAAACATCATGGTGACTAATAGTAATTGATCAAAATAAGGTAAAAAAATTTATGAGTTTAGTTACCTCGTACCCTTGGGCACAATATGCTGTGATCACCTTGTTCTTAAATGTAAACTAAGGGATTTGAAAAGGGTTAATTATTATGGAAAATTTACCAAAACTAATGTTGATCCTTTGGTAACTACAAGTGATGCTAAAAGGGATGGCTAAGGAAGATGGTCTTTTTCTAAACATGAAAATGAAGCCAAGAAAGGGACAATGGAGGATATGCCCATGAACAAATAGTAGCACATACACCATAACAGCTCAAACATCACATGATTGCTTGATCCATTGGATGATGAGAAGAAATTTTAGTCCATCTTTCAAGAATGTTTTACATAACCAAAGAAGCATCAACATAACAATCATGGTTAGAAGTCTGCCAGCACTAGTAGTAACAAGAAGAATCATCTTCAACAACTTTTTGAAGACCTTTGTAGATTTTTTAATCTTCAATGTCTATCTAGTATTTTTGTCAGTTTGTCATTTTATTTGCATCCACTCAAATAACATTTTGTAATGTGACACTCAAAGTCAGTTAGTAGTTTGAGTTAGTTAATAATCCCATACCTTCCTAATATTTTGTAAAGAACTTGTTCCTCCTTTTTTTCACTTGAGGATGAGTTTTCATTCAGTCATGGAGGTAGGATGAATTGTGTTTTTTAGTGGATAAGATATTGGGGATCTAATATCTTAGCTCCAATATTAAAGCATAAGTTTTGATATTAAATATTTGATATCATGGGATGCATGCCTACTTGTAAATACAACACTTGGATGCATAATTCATCTCATTGTTTTGTCAATAGAGTAGTTGAACTCTTGTAGTTTTATTTAGTAGTCTTAGAAAATAGTCCATGACTGCCCTTACTATGGATCTAAGTCAGTTGTATGATATCTTATTCAAGTGACAATGTACCTAGACATATTCCATGAATGGAAATAACATCGAGATTGATTCTTATTCATTGCAACACTTTGACTTAGAATATATTTACTTTCCATGTAATTTACTTTTCATGTATATAGTTAATACTTACATTTTCATCCTAGTTGATCAAATGGTGGAATGAGCGTAACCAATTTTGAGCATAAACATGTATTCACTTGGTAATCCTAGCAATGTTATTTCTTGGTTCACCTAGTACCATAATGCTTAGTAATCCCAATAGTGGATATGTGGGTTCAGGACATGTGCAGCAAGCTAGGAATGAACACTTATTTCCCATAGGCTAGTTTAGATTTTATCTTTTTATTTTTAATTAGATTAAATAATTCATTTCTCTATTATCATTATGAGTTGCATAAGGACAAACTAACATCAACCATCATATGCCTCACTTTGGACTAAACCATATATGACAAAGCTACCACTCATCCAAGTGGGAAGACATTGAACTATGATCAAGGCATAATGATCTAGATGCCACAACTAGTCCCATACATGGAATTTCATTGGATCATGTATGAATGCTTATGATTCATATGTTTAGATGTAGGGGGTGCCCACTACTCATTAGAGAACAAACAAATACTAGAAGATATCAGACTCACTGTAGTGTTATAGTTTTTGGGTCCCTATCATAAACACTCAAAGTCTACATACATCATCATTGTTGAGCATTAGTATGATAGAAGAATCTAAAACACTCTTCAAAACATGTTCACATATTCCAAACGAGAGCATCAATGGTTAGAGGTCAATTTTTTATTTATTTCTGCAATTCAATGATTTTGTGCAATTCAGTTAGATGCATGTTTTGATCAATGTCTTACAGCAAACTTTTCTTACATTACAATCTACTTTTATTTCTCATGTAAAATATTAAGAAATGATACCTTAATTTAGCTTTCAACCTCAACAAATTAGCTTCTAAATGAAATTTAGTTTTCACCTTAAATTTATTCAATAAGAACTAGTTTTGAAGTTTTTCAATTTTTTTTCAATGATTCTTATCAATAAGCTCTACACCACACATCTATATAGCATTTGCTTACAAACTATTTTAACATTTATAAGAACAATGGATAATAGGGATATCATCAGCATTGACCAAGGCTCACTTATTTTTATGCATGAAAAAAAGTCATTTTTATCTTGGCCATCATGATGCATGCATCCTAAATATTTTTTTATAGCCTTCATGATACTTTTTCTTCTTCCAGATTCTCCCAAAGGAAAATTTTCTTTTGGAAACTTTCAAAGAAAAGGTAAGAATATATACGCATGATTTCCTACTTAGCATATCCATGACTTGTTATAAATGACCATGAGAGTGAAACTTCAAAAATAATACCTTTTTCTTCTAGTGAATGTGAAGAAATCTATGAAGATACCTTGCCTTATCATCAACATGATAAAAAAAACATCTCTTTTGGGTGACTAGCTATCATCAGGAGAGGACAAAGATATAAATAAGTTCCTAACCATTAAAATATTAGAAGGTGTGCCAAATTTTGAGAACATATCCATTAAACACATTTCTAGAGAAGAAACTTATGCTCCTAATTTATTAGTTCAAATGGCCACTACTTTAGATGTCCATTTTAAACACAATGCTTGGGATTCTGAAATAATTATTGAAAAGGTTAACTCCTATTCTATTCCAGATAATATATTTTCTTTCCAAATTTTGATTATGATAATCATATTTATGTATTTTTATTTTTCAATGGTAAATTTAGTGATTAATGTTTTAAAGTCTCTTAAATTAATGAAGAAGCTATGTTAGAGGATGTCATATTTTTCAAAGAAGATCTCTCTTAAAATAGCAATTAAAGAAGATTTATTTGATGACTTAGAGCGACTTAGACCTATTAGAACTTAGATGAAAACTTAAATGAAAGAAGAAATTGATAAACTTCTAGAATCTAAAATTATTTATCTTGTGAAACATTTAGGTTGGACATCACATTTAGCACATGTTAGAAAATGTTTATGCATTGATTTTTGTAACCTTAATCATTAAGAAATTGTTAAAAGATGGTTTGACAAGAAATATACAGGTAAAGTCTTTAAAATAGGAGATCTAGTCATAAAAAGAAATAGATAATTTGGTTAAACAGGTCCTCAAAGTAGGTTTTCTCCTATGTGGTCAGGCCTATACCAAGTTCAGATGTCTTAGACCCCAATGTGTACAAAATTGCTAATTTACAAGGATACAAATTAAATAGAAATTTTAATACATTTCATCTAAAGAATTCTACCTAGGTGCCCCAAATAAACACCTAGTAGAATCTTAGTTTCATGCTTTCTTCCCTTTCATCATGTATTTCATTTTTATATAGTTGCATTTTCATAGTTTCTTTGCATTTCCATCATCTATTTCTTAGCATATTGGTTTTGGTTTGATTTGTGATTTTCATATGATTTTAGTAATCATTATGATCATTTGAGTTACTAGGAATTGGGTCATCATAACACCATTTGAAAATAATGCAAGTATAATGCTTTACATGCTATATCATATTACTATTATATAAAATTTCCTTATATGATATACTTTAATATTTTATTGATTCTTCCCAATCTCTTTCAAGGTAAAATTTTATTAGTTGTGTTGGATTATGAAGGATGGGACTTATGCTAACTTATCACATTCATGTAAATGTAGGATATGTGAGTTTGGAGAATGGTTAGCCACAATCACTAAGTCACCTTGGAAAACTCCATTTTTCCTCTCATAAGCCCCATCCCTTAAGTGTGATTACCCATGGCTATCCTATGAGCAACAAGGTGAAATGTGTTTATCTCCACTTGAAAACCCATAGCCACCTAAGAGACCTACTATGATGGCATCTAGATTGTAATTAAAAGGCACATGCATGAGGGTTGAACTACACCATGGGAAAAATTCTGAAAGGACCATGTCTTTGGAAATGTAGCTAATCAACCAAACCCATGTTGGAATTTCTACATTAAGAATGAAGTAAACCATGAGAAAAGTTTCCTCAAGAAAAAAAAAGACAAAAGAAAAAGAATGAGGATCATGTTCATTGGCAATGTAATAAGTTCTTGAGTGTGATGGGGTCTAATAGCAATCCTCACCCTAGCCTCCATTCCCCTTTTAAATCTATTTCCCCAAATTCAAAAAGAAGAAAGAAAAAGAAGAAGAAAAGAAAATAATTCCTTTTCATGCATTCCATTTCTGAATGTCAAAAAAAAAAAAAAGAGTCCCAAGGAAAAATCTGAAAGTTATGACTAACTATGGTCTAAGATAAGATTCTCCTCTTCATTAAGTTTACTATAAGTCTTGTTCTCAAAGTAGTCCACATTTACTTTACCTTGTGAGAAGATTGGGAATGAGATCTTAATTATATATTTTTCCTCTAAGTACCTATAGTGTGGATTTAAGAGATTTTATAGAGTTTTATTTGAGTGCCTATGTACCTAAACACATTGGCATGAATGACAATAAAATCAAGATTTCCTACATCCATTACAGCACCTAGATTAGTTTAATTCTACTTTTCTACACTTTACTTTTGACCACCATCTTCACCTACCACTCAAACAATAGTGCCAGACATCATTGCAACCACCTAACAGTTGTGAGAATACAAAGAATGACTCTTGAGTGAACAAGAGCAACGAGCAAGCATGAGTAGTGGGGACCTATCCATCTACAAATTAGCAATGAGTCACCTCAATGAGGTGGCTCGAACAATTAGTTTGATGGGTGAGGGTGGACTCATTTTCTTTACCCAAAGAATATAGCTACCTACAAGGTTGAATCTGAGTACTAGAGAGGTCACAGTATCTTTTGCAAAACAACAATCACTCCTAGAAATCTCTAGAAATGTTGTGACCTTCTCAATGTGCTTGGAGGAGGATGAAGGGGCAATTATATTGGTGATGCAACACCAAGGGTAGAAGACAATAGTAGAAGCGGTCACTAATTGTATTATTGAAACTCTTAATGCACCTACAGCATCTACACCAAATATCACTACACTTAAAGATGTGCAAACATCTGTAGGAACCACAAGTGGTAGAATAAATGCAACACAACATGAAGAACTGCTAGACCGAATGGTAGGAACTAAGCAACTACTTCTAGATGTCTTTGATCTTCTGGACAACATTACTGTAACCTAGTCAAAGCTTCTAGAGGCAAGGGGTAAAAACATCATATTGGAGGGGAAACTTGAAATAGCTAAGGAGTAGAATGAATGTTTGGCTATGAAATTTGCCAAACTAAAATCCCAGATTGCCAATCCCACATTTTTCAAACTAGCACTAACAAGAGATGAAGTTATGCAATAGCTTCACACCAAACTGAAAGGGGTTGAGGGTGCAATGTAGATGGTGATGTTCTATCGATACATGGTAAAGGCTACACAGCACAAGATTTAGGTGGTCTTAAATTAGATATGCTAGGAGAATGTCCAATTGACTGTAGAAAATCATTACCTATAGAATGCTTATGTACACAATCAATAGTTAATAGATTTCATCCATCAATAGCAAGAGCAATTGATTAGAGTAAACACAAAACTGAGGATATTTGTAGTAGAAAATAGGAATCTCTCTATGGAGGAGGTGTATTCCCTTTGCTAAAAAACTACAATCATAGTAGCTACTTGGAAATCTAAAGCTCTAAAATTTGAGAAAGTTAAAGATCATTACAGAGAATAGGTTGGTCTATAGAAAGAGGTAAGTGAAAAATACATCCATTTGGCGAAGGCAAAAGCAAATGAATCCCTCCAACAACTCCAACAAGGTAGAGAATTTTGGCAACCCATTGTTGATGGGATAGATAACTACAACAAGGTAGAAATCTGCACAAAGGAGTTGCATATCAAGGAGATGATAGAGTATATGGAGCTTTCCAATCTCTGTTATGAAAATCTAGCCATGTTAACTACTAAATGACTATTGTCAGAGCTTGAAAAATAGGTGGCCAACTTGTACTTACTATACGAGGCCAAGTTCAAGCACCATAAGGACACCAAGGATAAGCTTGTAATGGCTAACACTAAACTTGAAGTTCTCAAGGCATGAATCACTAATCAATGATCAACTACTAAGAACCTAGCTAGAAGGATGAATGAATACCAAGAGCTAAAAAATGAAGTTAGTTCATTTGACATCAAATGTGAATAGTTTACTACCTAGTTTGTCAATGTGAAGGAGATATTCCCAATAATGCCCTATCCATGGGATGTTCCCATTCCAGCCCACATTGGTGATCTCACATGGATTGTGAATGATCCCTGGAGTAAGGAGAAGAAGATGAAGGCATTGCTAGATGCCTTTTATCTTCCATCAAAGGTTGTAGCCACAGCTACCTCAACTACTACATGTGCCTAGAGCTTGTGAAGGTTCTTCAGAGCCTTAGGAGCCACCACTACTTGGGACTATTTGATCTTCTCCACCACCTTCATGCAATAAGAGGATGTGCTATCCAAATTTTTGTAGATTCATGTCATGGTGTTCAATTTTGTNATGATTTGTACACTTGGGCACTCAATTTTGTCAAGTCATTTTGTTTTGTTAAAGAGTTAGTCAATAATCCCATACCTTTCCAATTTTGTAAAGGAACTCAAGGATGAGTTTTCATTCAATCATGGGCGTATGATGAGCATTATTGTGTCACGTCAATGAGCCCTCGTTGACATGGCCTCATTGACAAGCCTCCATCGATGGGGCCTTGTTTATGTGGTGTTGCCCCATTGACAGGGCTACATCGTTGTAGCATTTGCTATGTTTATGGGGCCCCATCACCATAGTATTATAGCAAAAACTACAAATACAATCTCCCATACATGTTTATGAGCATTCAAGTCATAGTAGTAGCAAAGCTCTTGTAGTTTGTCTATTTAAAAGTTTGAATATTTTTCCTAAGTGCTCGTAGCAGGAGTCATTGAGT
>MNCI01034666.1:248341-258601 GCA_015680685.1 Gnetum montanum
TTCTTGTTTTTCCTAGTTAATCATTTACTTTACAAGCACTTTCTTTTACATGTTAAAAGTAAGCGATATGAATATGACTAGTTTCGAGCACTAAGTGTAGTTATTTGATAACCCAGTAGTGTTATCACTTAGTACACCTAGTAGTTATACACTTGGTAACCCTAATGATGACTGCATGATTCCAAGGCATGTATGGTAGACCAAGATTAGATATCCATCACCCTAGGATAGAATAGATTTGCTTACTATTTTACTTAGACTTAGAAACTATCTCCATTTCATCATGTTCACCAGGGGTAGCAATGGTACAAAAAACATCAGTTATCATATACCTCATGGTGAGCTCCACATGGGAAGATAATAGTCTCAAGCTTAAACCAATTACTAGCATATTCACACTGCATGTGCATGGATTAAGATCTGGTCATGTGTGAATGCCTGTGACTTGTATGGTTGGGTGTTGGATTACTCCACTACTCATCATTAGTGACATTGTTGGGGACAAGTCAATGTATGTTGAGTAATTCATTTCATAAAGTTCATTGTATCAAAATTCAAAGTTAAAAAATTCATAAGAAAATAATTAAGCACAGTTAACCAAATGTGTTAAAATGACAACATGGCTTCAAACAAGGATAGCTCATCACCTTCGAAGAAGACAAAAGGAGAAAATGATAGAATTAGTGATGAAGAAGAATGAGGTATGCCAATGTAAGCAAGAATTTCATATGCTCATCAAAATCCTTATTATCCTAATTTTACTTTCATCTTTCACCAAAATGGGCAAATAAGGGGGAGAGATCTCCAAGGTAACATTGTTCTACCTCCTGAGTGCTCAGCACCCATCATGCTTCAGACAAGTCTAAGGGGCATGAATCTAAGGCACTTGATGGATATCACATGATCAAACACATGACATGACCCTATCAATCCACTAAAGAACAAGTACAGAGAGATGCTGCAATGGAAATTAAACATGTTCAAAACAAGGAAAAGAAAGTCAACTATCCTATTATCTTAGAAGAACTTCATGGTGATGCATTCATCATTGAGCAACTCCACCAAAATCATGAAGTCCATTCATAGACATCTATCATTTGACTAGATGAAGCTCTCAAAGTTCAACTGCATTCCACCCTAGTAGAGACACCTAAGAGGGAGGAAACTACCTTAAAGTATAAGTAGGACTCAAGGCCAAGAGTTTTCATTGGATCTTACAGAGGAGAATACCAGAGTCATGAAAGGAGGACAAGCTAGCACTGTTCTCCTACTACCTCAAAGTATGAGGAGGACTCAAGGCCAAGAGTTTTTGCTAGATCTTAAAAAGAAGAATATTGGAGTCATGAAAGGAGGATAAGCTAGCACTTTTCTCCTACTACCTCATCCTTATCCTCATGATCTTCAGTGAACTCTAATAGGAAGAGCATAAGGCACCAAGACCATGATAGGGAGGAGAGAAGGACTCATGATCACCATGACTATTGCTGGATGCATTTAGATGAGGAAGATGAGGGGTATGAATGAAGAAGACACAGGGATCAAAGAGAAGATTAAAAAAGGTATAAGCATAGAAGGGGATACCACTACAACAAAGCACATGAACCTAATCATGATGATGAATCCCTTATGACAATCCATAGCATAATAAACATCCAAGAAGCTATACATATCCCAACTAGGCATGTGAGGGATACCCATATCACATGACTTGATATGAATAACATGCCAAGATTTAAGGGGAGTTATAATGCTAATCCACAACACCATCTCCAAGAATTCCACAATTCCTATGACCTACAAAACATTGAAAGTAATTGGCAGAAGTTAAAGTTATTCCCATGAACACTTGTGAAAGAGGCTAAGAGTTGGTACAAATCTCTTAAACCTGAATTGATTAAGAAAATGAAGTACCATGTTAAAGATCTTCAATGAAAAGTACTAAAACTACTCACAAGTGTCCAATTTAAGGAAACAAATCCAAGGATGGAAGCAAGAAACTCATGAAACCCTTGATATGATAATGGATAATAACTATTTACTAGTGCATAGATGCCTAGGCCATGGATTCTCACAACAAGAAAAACTAAGGCACATTATAGATGGATTATAGAACAAGACCAAAGAGACCCTTATGGTTTATGCCCAAGGCCAATTATTTAAAATGATTGCTCATCAAATTCAGAGACTAATTGATCAAGTGGCAAAGGAAGAAGGTGAGTTAAGAAAGATGGAATCAACAGGAGACTATAATAAAGATATATTTATTGGGAAAAGAGATGCAAGAGTTTGTGACACTCAAGAGGAAGAAGCCTAGGAATAGGTAATTCAAAAGAAAACTCTACCAATTTAGAAATATATAACTAACATTGCAGCAAAGGTAGAGAAAATGTGGGACTCAGTTGATGAAAAATTTATAAGAGCATTAAAAATTATGAAGGAAAGAATAAATCAAGCCTTTGGAAAAGGCAAGGATAAGAAAAAGAAGAAATATTTTGAATGAAAGGGCAACATGTCTTGAATGGCTAAGTGTTCAAACACAAGCTCTGAAGAAGAGAAAGAATGTTCCATATGCTAGTACAAACATCCCAAGGAATGTTGTCCCATGATGGCACACTTACAAGAAACATGGACATATGCACTCAACCCCAAATTTGTCAAGAAATAGATGCCCAAAAGGTTACCTTACCCTCAAGATAACTATAGGCAAAACTTCCAACCCATGTACTATCCTAGTGGAGCTTTACCACAGCCACAAGAGTAGCATTATTAGTAGTGGAAACAACCCCTATCATAGGCCATGACACCACCACACAAAAAATATCCATATGTATAGCCAAATCCATATGGATACTATGTCCAACATCCAATCTCACCAGAAAATGCAACCATTCAAACTCCACAGTACTATCTAGCAGAGTACCACACACCTACACCACCAAGGATAAATACAAACTCATATATGCATTAATTAGTAGCTAATTCATAAAATCAAACTCCTCATTCTTTTCCATCAATGCCACCGCCCACTATGCAAGGAGAATTGCCATCACAACCATAACAAAGGAAAGCTACAAGGGTAGTAAGTATACAGATAAAGGATCTTACCAGCAACACTAAGGGCCAAACAAAGAAACATCCTTTCTTTAGGATGAGTTGTGAAAAGGCTGGTAAAGTCAGAACTTCAATATAACAAGCTTCTTCTAAGGAAGATCCTCCTAAAAACAATAAGCTTCCATCATCATCAAATACAAACATGCATACTATCATGCTAATAAAGATAGTATCATATTAGATCAAGGTAAGAATACTTTTCAAGAAAAGAATGGATCCAAGAGTTCCTTTGATTTATGTACAAGAAGCTAAAAATCTACCATGCAAGGCCCTAATAGATTCAGGTTTCGAAGTCAACTTGATCTCTCTAAAAACATACAAAGCATGGAACCTACCTACCTTAAAGACGTGCAACATCCAGTTAGAGCTTGCATATCATTCTATCACCATTTCTTTGGGACCGATAGAAGATGTAGTGATGACTATCAATGGATGGTCATATCCAACAAACTTTCTAGTGATTGACATGAAAAATAATGATAAGGAATTTCTAATCATAATGGGGAGTGCATGGCTTAGCATAGTGGATGCTAAGTTAAACATAAGAGACTTGTCTATTGACATCTCTAAGAAAGAAAAGCATGGATCCATGCATTCACAAAAGAATCCATGCATTAAGATTGATAAAGAAGGATGGAATTATGGACTGATACTACAAAATGTTAACATAGTCACTACATCCATCCATAACAAATGTGAAAAATAATTGTGTGCACAAGAGAAAGCAAAGGTAACTAAACAAAAAGACACCCAGTGGCCAACAACAGAGAACTTTCAATTGTCCAAAACATGCATGGAACAATGTAAACCATTTATTAATTTCCATTCTAAGAAAATGACCCCAACTAAGAACTTATAAATGGAAATACTAAACCAAAATCATACACCAAAAAAAAGAGGAACTAAGGACTTATATGATAAAAATTCAATTACCATCACAATTACATGGGATGATAACTAAAAACTAAATGACTAACAATGGTAAGTACGAAACCTCAGGTGTATGATCCAAAGGAACTAGGGTGCATTTCCTAAACACTTGCCAAGGAGTTTAGTCATGGGGGAGATGCTTTATTCTAATTTAGAAATTAATAAGTGTTTTTCAATTTTTTTCTTACAGTTATTTTTAATTTTTAATTTCTTGATATACATTTTCATATTTCTTAATACATTTTTTCATTATTTTACACTTTTCCATTTCTTAATCATTTTTTTAATTCTTTCACATTTTTCATTCTTTACAATTTTTTCCATTTTTGCTATCTTTTTTATCTTTTTCCTATTTTATTTTCATGTCCTTTGTAAATAATTTTGATTGTTAATAAGACACACTAAGATTAAGGCAAGATGTAGCTAATAAGGTGATGATTTCCCTATGTTATCAAGTCATAGGGGACTAATTATTTGAATAATGAGACCACAACATTCATCCATTCATTCCATTAATAAGAGGTTCTTACCATGGCCATAATGATATTCTTTCCATCATAAAACTAAGAATAAACTCATGATCTTATGCCTATACACAAAAATAAAGAACCAAGTGCGAATGTAAATGGTGTGACATCAAGGGGATTTGCAGACTCTCTTGGATTACTTCTATGAGTTCTATTCTATTTCTTAGGTTGTATTATATCCTTGTAGATCTAATGAAAAATGGAAGTAAGAGTACAATAAGTGATACCTTACCATGTCACTATAACAACATGTTATCCATGCCTGAAAGTAGTCCTCTAGTAAGGTTGACACAAATAAAAATAAAGCTCATGCACAAAATAAATTTTTTGGGGTTCCACTAGAATGACATGTTACCCATGCCTGAAGGTAGGTGACTTCTCAAGAATCTAAAAAATAAAAGTGCAATAAATAAATTCCTCCCTTGGACAATATGCCAAGTGACAATACTCCTTACAACAATGGTAATCTTACAGTTGTAATTCCAAGTGATAAAATAATACGATGTCACTAGAATGTGCTTCCGAATTGGTTTGAATCTTGGATAGACAAGTTAGTGATTATTTTAATCAATAATAAAACAAAAAATTCATTATGCCTATGGTAAGATACCTTATGTCTCAATTTCTATATTTCCTTCTAAGTCCATTTCATCTCACTACTTGAATAATCATAACTTGTGGTTTTGTGTAACATAGCATAATTTTTCCAACTTGGTGATACTAACATGTATGTTTTGCTAAATAGGTATGGATTACATTCAACTCCTTGAGTGCCTATGGACACTTTTAGGTGTGATTATACAAGGGCATTAAGAGCTAGAGCCTACTTTGCAAAGGATCCTCTTGTATAATTGTTGTATGTTATACCTGACAAGCGATTCCACATCATCTTGAGCCTTTCAACTATAATAAATATCCATAAAAACTTTCCTTATCATTCAATATATCTGTTCATACAACACAAATTCATTACTCATCTTATCAACACTTAATGAACTTTCATAGCCCAAGATTCCTTCTTTATGAACTTTCTATGCCAAACTTTTGAAAAAATATGCATCATTCATAAGCCAAGACCCTTTGTGAACATGTTTTATATCTTCTAAATATTCAACATGACTCATTTTGTTTTATGAAATATCAATGAAAATTTTGAAAATTTTACCTTCGATAGCCCCTACAGTATCAGATCTTCAATATCAAAGCCCCTACAATATTAGATCTCCAATATCGTAGCACACAAAACCTATATATACATGGGGGACTTAGCATATTTTTCATTTTTCTAGATTTTGAACTAGGAAGAATTTTTATCATTTTTCTTCTAAATTCTAAGCTCTACCCTTCCAACTTTTAATGCTCATAACTCCACACTTGTAGCTCTGATTCTCATGAATCTTGAACCTTGTTGATCACAGGGCTCTCAACTTAGCTATGGTGATGTGCCTAGCATGATATTGCAAAAATCGAAGTTAGTATTGATATTGAAAAAATTGAAGTCAGAATTTTCAATGCCTAGAAGGTATTATTTATTAGGGTACATATGAAGGGAAAGCATGAAATTTTTAATAAAAATCAAGCTAGAAATACTTACTAATCCTCTTAATAAAGTAGATCAACTATTATGAGCCATAAATAAGAGCAAAATGGTCTTTGAAGGGTTATAAGAAAGATTAACACCTATGGGATTTCTTTTTGAAAATTTTTATAACTTTGCAATCATAATAAGCTAAGAACTTGATCTAATTAAAGGTATGAGAAAGGATATGAGTTATCAAAATTGGAGAAAACATTTTAATAATTCCTAAATCTTTGATGATTGTAGATGGCCCCAAAAATAGGAGCAATAGGAGGACCCTCATAGCTAGTGAGCAAAGACCCAAAGGCCATGAAAGAGGCCAAATAGGAGAACAAGAACCACAAGTAGAACAATCATAGTAGGAGGCTCAATTTTTCAACATTTATCAAGAAACTCTTGCTATAGGACATTTGGACCAGGGGGAGGTAGAAGGACCACAAGCACAAGGACAATGCCTCACACTATCATAAGAATGACTCTAGATCATCTAAGAGAAGATGCTCCTAACTATAGTGATCATGAAGCTGAACTTTGGCCCATTTGTAGAATTTTTTTCAGAAGTAGTGAAGATGCAACTTGAAGCATCATCATTATGGCCCATACTTTCAGACAGTGCCAAATGGTATTTAGGGAAGACTTATCAATTCTAGCACAACAAAGAAAAAGATGCAACGTTCAACATTGAGGGAGTCTCTGTATCTTATTCAATTAAGGCAATAGCTAAAGCCCTAAACATGCCTAATAAAGGAGAAAAAGTTGCACATCTATCTACTAGATAAAATACAGATACTAGAAAACTATGGTTGCAAAGGGAATATGGCAAAGAAGGCAAGGAGTATAATGAGTTAACTCCTAAAGAAAGAATTTATTTCAAAATTGGCACATATCATCTATTTCCCACAAAGAGATTAAATAGACTATCAACATATGTAGCAGAGGAAGTACGATCCTAATGGGGAAGTATAATGCAAACATCGCACAACTCTACTTCATAGAGATCCAAAGGTGGTTTGAAGAAAAGAAGGTAGAAAAGCTAACACTTCCATTTCCTTACCTCATCAAGAAGCTATGTAAACATGATGGAATCCTAGGGTACACTAATGACATTCTCAAGAAGGCTCAAAATGTTTCCTGTGCTGAGATGCTCAAGCCAACACTACCAAAGATATATCAAGTGGAAGAACAAACATACACTAGGGAAACCACACAAGCTACTATGCAACAACAGTAAGTGGGACATAGGGGTCAGCTGTAGTAGCAACAGTAAGAACAATAGTAGCAACAAGTTCAACCACCATCGCTATAGGATTACAAGCCATTAATGAGTCATCTACAACAAATCGTAGAGACTATTAGTTGGGGAATGTGTGAGGATGCTAACCTCTATAAAGTTATTGATAGTTCCATTGTAACATCCCCATTCCCAAATGATGTTGCTGCATAAAAAAATAGGATTCCTATTCATAATAAGTATTATCATTATCGTAATAAGACCTGAAATGATAGTTGTAACTAAGACCCAAAAGAGTGCATTGTAATAACGAACATGTCTCCTAAGGTAACCTTTGGAAATTTGAACTAAGGAATTTATACCCAGGCTTAGAGATCATGCCAAAAATGGAGTGGCAAAGCCAATATAGGCAAGTCATAGGAACTAGGTGAAGTAGGATAAGAAGTGGACTAGCCATCTCTTCTAGTTGGTAATAGTCCTAACCATGGTGGCAATGTTGGATTACCTCTAAGGGATAGATTTCAAAGGAAGAAAACCCTAAGAAACACTTTAAGAGCATGATCTAAAGACACTATTCCATATCAATAAAGCATTCTTTTCTTTCTCTTTCTACATTTTTCCTATTATTTTTTACGCATAATGTCAAATGTTACATATATTTGACATTTGGTATATTATTTTCTTATACATAATGTCTAATATAATGTATATTTGAAATTTTTCATAACATCCAGGAATGGGATGTCATAGCCATTTAGCCCATAGTTTGCATAGATCCTATTAGTGAACAAATATCATTACAATAAAGAGAAAAGGCCCAATGGTGACAACAAATTTTTTTGAATGCACCATCATTCCAAGTGGTGCTTGACATTGGAGGAGGAGCCATAGTTATGGTTACACAACACCAAGATGTAACAAGAGTAGTAGAAGTAATCATGGATCATATCAAAGAATAATGTAACATACCTATTATGTCATCAATAGATCTAACTAGAGCTAGGGATTCTTAAATGCTAGCTGGTACCTTAATGACTCCTATTGATCATTAAATGTACTAAATCGACTACTACAGACTAGACAAGTTATGAAAACTCTTTTCAACATTCTAAGTGATGTTACTAGAGTGTAGTCAAAGTTAATAGCAACTAAGGATAACCTAATCATGGTAGAAACCAAGGCAGAGCATGTAGAGAATTAAATTCTTAGACTACAAGAAGAGCTCACAACTTTGAGAGCTAAATGTAGAGATCTTAATCAATATGTTATGCTTGATCAAGTAGAGTAGTTTAGAATAGAGAAAATCAATCACCTCATGGAGAAAAATAAGCAAATGAAGAATGAAAAGGATAAAGCGATGTGGAATGCCTCAATAGTAGAAGCACCAACATATAGACATGCTAAGGCACCTAACCCAGTACAAGAAGAAAATAGACAACTCGCTATAAACAACACCAAGTTGACTAATGTATAGAAGAAGAAAAACATCCTTGAGAAGAGCATCCATCAGTTGAGAGAACAACTGATGAGAGTCAACCAAGATATGAGCTACTTAGTAAGAGAAAATAGAACCCTCTCAATGAATGAGGTATGCATGATTAAACAAAAATCTGCTATTGAAATTAGCTCATGGTAGAATGAAGCTAAAAAGCACAAGAGGCTCAAGGAACACTTCCATGATGAGCTGGGCATGTATAAATAAACCAATGAGAAGGAAATCTAGATGGCGAAAGCCTAGATCAACTCCATATCAGCATAGAATCTAGATTGGCAATCCATCTTAGATAGTTATGCTTATGTCCACCAAGTAAAGATAAAAAACAAAGACTTGTAGATAGAAGATTTAAAAGAATACATGGGGTTAACTAACTTTTGTTATGCTAACTTGGCCATGTTAATAGTAGGCATGCCCAGAAATGAGCTTGAGCAGCAAGTAGCATCCCCATATGCATTGTATGAAAAGGAGTTTATAGATTGAAAAGATTCTCTATAGAAGCCTCAATTAGCAAACTTTGAATTAGAAGTACTCAAGGTTGGATACTAAGGGCAAAAATATGTTGTAGCAAACTTGGACAAAATAATGTCTAATTATCAGGAGTTATGTAAGATGTCCAGGGCATTTGAAGAAGAGAGAAGATATTCCATGACATGGTAATGTTGGCGACCATTTGGGACGCGACTACCAATGAGTGTCCTTGAACAGGATTTAGGTGCTTGTTGGTCTCTCGCAACACCAAGGCCCAAATACCTCCAAATAAACTTAGTAGTTAATGTGAGTATGTGTGTGTGCTGTTGGGGTGTGCGGTTGTGAAAAATGAAATGATTGCGTTGTGTGTAAACTACAAATGATTTATCTTAAAGAGATTCAACCAACTTTGCCAAGTACTATGAGTTGTTGAGTGTTCCTATTTTGTTCAATATCCTAGTCTATGCGGTCCTTATAATACCTACTTGTAACAAATAAAATTTTCTAAAAACATTTGAGCACAACTCTGCAAATCTACTTCTAATTTTCCCTAGAGAAAGAGATAGTTCCATAAGAAAACTAGAAATAGAGCAAGATTCGATTGAAATAGATAGAAAAGAAAGCAGATTTGGGTGGACCTCAAATATTTAAACAAGGTGAAATGACACAAGTAAACACTTCGCAATAAAGCTATCCCAAATTCAATAACTACGTATTGTTCAAGCTTCCAAGGCTCAAATAAGCAATTTCTTCAAGACAATCCTACTATGTTACCAAAAAATTGCTGTGTAAACTATCACGTACGAGAGTCCCTTTTGGTTAGATAATGGATGTCAACAATTGCATTCAACAGAACCTTAAAAAGACTTGACAATATCTAATTGAAATACCATGGAGATTCACTTTAAAGATAAAA
>MNCI01034666.1:269164-304253 GCA_015680685.1 Gnetum montanum
TTTTTATAAGGTTCAAAAGGTAGGTAGGTAAGTTACAAAATATCTTGGGTGGTTATAACCACCATAGAGATAAAAAACCTATGGGTGACAAGTGTCCTACTCAATTGCCAAGTGTCTTCATTCAGTTGCCAAGTGGCCTCATTTAATTGCCAAGTGGTCACCATGGAGATAAAAAGGTTGTAGTTGACACGTGTCCCATGCAATTGACACGTGGCCCTTCAGTCACCAAGTGGTCACCATGGAGATAAAAAGGTTATAGTTGACAAGTGGCCTTGGTGGTGGTTATAACCACCATTTCAATTGACAAGTGTTCAATTCACATGGGACTTTGAACAATTGTTGCACAAATTCCCTTTTTAAATCATAAAATATTTTATTGTTATTTACATCATAGTTGTAGAGATAATAACCATGGAGTTGATGCATACATGGATGGGTTAATATATAAATATATATGTAAGTGTGTACAACCGAATGCATAAATGGAGTAGCACTCTCACGTTTTCAACACAAAGCGAGTGTCACGTTATGTAGATTGTGTAGTGGTCGTCGTAGTCTAGGTTTCTGCTTTTTCTTTTCTACTGCTACAGTTTTGCCTTGGCAAACTTTTTGGTGGCCAGATCTCTTGTTTGTTCTAGATTTTAATCATTTTTGTAGCAAGGCCTGAGATGTCCTGATAACCCTTGATGGAAACTTCTTAAGCAAGAAACCGGGAATTCTTCGGAGAATGAAGCTCCATTATTGTCATAACTTTCTTCCTGCTGCCACAGTGAAAAATATACTTTTCTGACCCTATGATAGACCCAGAGCAACCAACTTCAAGTAAGTCCAGATCCTCAGGCCGAAGCAGCAACCCTGGATCCAAGCCGTAGAGATCGATCACACCCCAGACTACATGCTCATTGTGAGCCAATACACTGCTATGCAGAAAAGAGCACAACAACCCAAAATAGTGAAACAAGAACTCTCTGCTGGAAACCCACACACGATCCTAGCAACCCATATGACACTGCACCACTCCAAACCCTACCACTGTTAATGGCTTTTGCACACCTTCAATGGCAGCCGTTGGTAGAGTGGAAGCAACCGTAACTTGGCCATTCCTCTCATACCACAATCATCAATAGAACATGTAGAGACCTTCACCACAGGCTCATTTTCAAGCAATTCGGAGGCTGTAGAACTTCCCTTGCTGTCAGACGTCGATGAAGCTACTGAGATTTTTTTCATGATGGGAGGGCCACAGTGTTTGACGTCTAGAATGTAGGGTGATTCGTTAAATGGTGGCACTTCATTGGCCCGAGGGGGGGAATCACTTTGGGCATCATGTACAGAAACATTGGCCAAGAAACAAAGCTCATGTTCGTTCGACCTCCTCCTCCTCCTGTTGTTGCATTGCCGTCATTTCCAAAGATCACCTTCGTGTTATTATCATGACTCCTAACCTTCCTGTTAGTAGAATCATTGTCTTGCAAGGCAGCATTCGCATTCATATTTCTTGCCATGGCTCTGGAGCTCGTCGGCTCCAAAAGCTAATCTAAAGCAATAGCTGAGAAGCTTGACATTGCTGCAGAAACGTATTTCATGAAGGGTTTGAAAGCTTCTTTTACTACATTTGCATCAACAATGTGACCTCTAAAGCCACGAAACCCTCCAAGATCCAAATTGAGCAGTAATGTCATAAAATGAAAAACATAGATTGGTCAAGGTTTTCGGGAGAATCAGAATCACAATCATAAGGCCATGGTGGTTCTTGAAAATTCTGGTATGTGTGACTCCTGTCTGCAAGAAATTAGGAGGATTGCGCGATGTTCAGTTTATCTGCACTGCCACTCCATTAGTGGTGGTTGCCTTCCATGTTGTTTTTATTTGCTTTTTTTTAAACCAACGAAACATATCGATATCCCTATTAATATTAGCCCTACAAATCCTATCAGGATTTTTCAAACCTAATTTAATCTTGTAAGATACTTCTGGTTCCCAACTCATCATAATATTTGTATTTACCGACATCCTACATTTGGTATCTCTTTGCATTGCTTTATTAAGAGATGAAATTTCCTTTGTTACTACAGAGGCCTTCCTTCCTTAATTGCTCCATGCAAGGAATGCTTTAGTTGATGATGTAGACAACCAATGATGTTGCTTTGAGGACAATACTCTAGTATACCTAATCCACCTCATAGCATGTTCCAAATAAGAGTTATACAGACCTCTGGAATATCCACAAAAGAGATGAGTTGGAAGAAGGTGAACATCTTCAGTAGGGATAAGTAATGATCAAATAATTCTACAGACTTGAGCCATGTAAAATTTTCAACCTAGTGAATTTTGAGAAGCAAAATCATATGCTTATTTCCCATGCTAAGTATCAGTCCAATTGATAATCTGAAGAATTAAAATTAGGGAGAATAAATGCAGCCCATCTCATCCAATCTTTTTTTTTTTGTGAGTGACAGGAATCAATACCTTTTCAACCTACATCTTGCCATTTCAATAGTTCTATTGAAATATTTTGAAGGTTTCAATCATCTCATATCTCTATTCCATGAAATGGCCAAAATGTGCCAACAGGTACATCAAGGCCAATCAGATGTTTATACAACTACCATGTCCATGGGATGTACCAACTCAATCACACATTGCATAACAAGCATGGATGATACATGATCCTAGAATGAAGGAGCAGAAACTTTAGGCACCCCTCAACAAATACAAGTTTTAGAAGCCTAATGACAAAGTGAAGCAATCAATGGGGGAGCCACCACCACCACCAAGCACTACATAGGCTACATCAAGCTTTATCAAGTTTTTTTTTTTGTCAAAAGTTTCTCTTATCATGTCTTATATTCACCTTTTACACAACACCACTATGAAATTCAGTGTCATGTATATAGTCAAGTCAATCATGTAAATCTACCTCCCAAATTTTGTAAGGGACTCTATTCTCATTTTTTCTTAACTCAAGGATAAGTTTTTAGTCAATCATGGGAGTATAATAAAGTTAATTTTTGTAGGACTATGATATCATAGATTTAATATTATAGTACAAGCTATATCATCATATATGTGATATCACAAGGTGTATGCCAACCTATAAATATAGCACTTAGGCACACGAATCTACCATAGATCTCATCCTATAGTAGTGAAACTCTTTCAGTTTATTTTCATGAATGTAGTCTTTAGCACTTAGAAGTGTATTCCCATAGTGTGATGTTGAGTGATTATACAATGTCTTTACTCAAGTGAATTGTACTTGGACACAATTCATGATCAATAATAAAGATTGATATTACTTATCATCATTGCAACATCCACTTAGTTTTCTTGCCATTTACTTAGAATAATTTTTCTTGTTTTCCCTAGTTAATCATTTACTTTACAAACACTTTCTTTTACATGTTAAAAGTAAGTAGTATGGATACGACTGGTTTCAAGTGCTAAGTGTAGTTATATGATAATCAAGTAGTGTTATCACTTGGTATGACTAGTAGTGGTACACTTAGTAACCCCAGTGATGACTGCATGAGTCTAAGGCATGTACAATAGACCAAGATCAAATATTCATTACCTTAGGATAGAATAGATTTCTTTACTATTTTACTTAGACTTAGAAACTATCTCCATTTCATCATCTTCACTAGGAGTAGCAATGTCTTAGCAACATCAATTATCATATACCTCATGATGAGCTAAATCATACACATCAATTTCACTAACTCCACATGAAAAGACAATGGTCTCAAACCTAAAACAATTACTAGCATATTCACATTGCCTTGTTCATAGATTATGATCTAGTCATGCATGAATGCCTGTGACTTGTATGGTTGGGTGTTGGATTGCTCCACTACTCATCAATGTGCATGTTTAGGAAAAATCCAAGTTAATTATAGGATGGACATTCATCTTCTTTTGGGACATTCCATCTAAATTCATAGCCAATGCAAAGTTGTTATTCAAGCTTTAAACAAAATGTCCCAAATATTTGTTAAGAAAAAAATAAAAATGGTCCTAATCATTTTTTACCACTCGAGTTGAATCCTAGTTATTAAGAAAAGTTTGGGAATGTTGGATTACATAAGCAGCAACCTCACTTTCTTCCATATTATTTATTACTTCACATTAAGAATTGGTATGACTGCACATGCTTTCATCTCAAGACACTCTTGCATACTCTTGCTGTTATCACTAGATTAAGGTTGATTATTTTCTCTAGGATCTCTACCATTACTACAAATATGTTCTCTCAATTTTTGAAATGCATGTGCTTTTCTTAATTCATTTTCATTAATTTACATCTCTTTCCTAAGGCTTTTTGTTTTATGTGCCCTTGCTATTATGCATATTATGTAGATCAAATATTTGTAATATCATTCCCTACACATTTTATCTATTGAATGTTGATTGCTTAATTACTTTAAGAAGCTTTAGATTTTCTCTAAGGGAAAAATTCAATTTTTACTATGAAGCCTTGAGGGATTTATGCCTTGGTAAATTCTAAGATATTTCCAAGTATTTGTGAGTTTTCTTTAAGGGGTATTTGATCTATCTTGCATGACCATCATTGCTATTATCTCAAGGGACTTATTGTGAAGCCTTAAGTGATTCCAATATGTCTTACAAGAGCATCATCATTCTTGATCTTATAACAATTTTTGGAATCTTGAGGGATACTAAGCTTGAAAATTTTGTTCATCTTATGGGGAGTATGTGGCATATGATAATCTACTACCATGGTTTCCTCTACTACTTTTTTTTCTTTTCCTTTTTCTTTTCTTATTTTTTATGTTATGAACTTGAACATGCACATTGGTGACTAAGTTTTAGTTCTTATTTTCTAACATTTAAAGTTTTATTTTTCAGCATTTTATTTTAAGGCTACATGTTTTATTAAAACTTATTTAACCACCCCTATTCTTCTAAGTTCATTATTTCATAAATTCTTCAAGTAATTTTCTTTCTTTTTTATTTCAAATTGATATTATTTGACATTTTATGCTTCATCTACATTTATGGATAGATGGTTTGTACTTGGTTTAAATCTTGGACAAAAGGGCTCATGATTACTTAACCATTAATAACACACAAGGGTTCATTATGGCTTTGGTAAGACACCTCATGTCCCAATTTCTACAATCCTTCCTATAGTCCATCTTACCTTGCTATCCATGTGATCCTAATTGTTATCTCAAATTGGTGGTTTCAACATGTGTGTTTTTTTTTCACCAATATAAGTTGCATTCAACCCCTTTAGTATCTATAGAAATATTTAGGTGTGGTTACACAAGGGCATCATAGGCTGGAGTCTACTTTGAGGAGGACCCACTTGTGTAACTTTTGTGACTTATACTTGTGTGCACAACCATATCATTCTTCATCTTCCAAGCACTTCATTATTAAATTTCATACTTTCCCTTATCAAGTAAATTGATATATTCCACAACATCAATTTAACCCCCTTTTTCTTACATCTTCCATATATTTTAACATTGAAAACTCCACCTTCTAATGCTTCTGGTGCCTAAAACTGATTTTCTACTTCCCCTAAACCTATGGACCTAACCTCAACCCTTCCACCCAATCACAAAGCTTTGTTTCTTATGCTCAGTACCCTCATTAGATGCACATCCATGGACCCTGATATCAAGTACCAGATATTGCATGGGATGTGACATCAAATACCTGATATTAGGTTGCAGAAAACCTATATATATGAACCCCATGGTACCCAAACTTCATTCTCATCATTTGTAGCTAGGGGAGTTTTTCAAATTTTCTCTTATGACTTTGCGCTCTGTGCAACCAACTACAACTTGTGATATTTGTCTCTACTACTCCGATTTCCCTACCATTTGAACTTGTTTGAATCCAAGGTATCCAAATTAGTCATGGGAGGAATGCTTATGTAAGAAACTTGTGCTAATTTTTTGAAATTTGCTATCACCCAAAGGATATTATAAGCTTAAGAATGTTAAAAACCTTCAATGTTATAACAAAAAATCAATTGCATTAACACCAAAAACCTTAATTTTTCCACCCAAGGGACCATAACCATCATAACAAGCCATACATAAGGAAAAAGGAACCAACTATGTAAGGTCATAGAAGAAGATAGACACTTTTTGGGCATTTTTCTAAACATTTTTCTAACTCTGCAATCATACAAACTAAAGAACCTAAGGAAACTAAGGTAATGAGTAAAGTATAAACCTATTGATGATAAAGAACACAACCTTAGTAACACCTAATCTTTGCTTGATTGCAGATAGCCCAAAAAAGAGGGGCATAAGGAGAACCTTCATAGTGAACAACTAAGCACCCATGAGGTGGTTGAGGCCAGCAAGGTAAGCAAGTAGAGCATGAGGAGCAGGAGAACTAATTCTTTAGCATTCATCAACAAGCTCTTATTATTGGGCAATCGGTCCAAGGAGATGCCACAGAACCCCAAGCTACTACGTAAAGACAACATCTCACATTGCCTTGAAGAAATTTAAGAAAAATCCATGTTGACCACAATCATTATGGAGATGAACTTTGGCTCATTTATGGAGTTTTCTTGAGAAGCGTTTTAGATGCAACTTTGAGTGTCACCTTTGTGGCCTATTCTTTCAAATAGCAATGAGTGGTATTTTGGTTAAACATATCAATTCTAGCACAACAAAGATGAAGGCACCATTGTCAACATTTGTAGAGTCAATATCTCATTCTTGATCAAAGCAATTGCAAAAGCTCTTGATCTGCCAAATGAGGGGGCTAAGTTATCCCATTTGTCTATACTATTTGACCCTAACACTACAAAGTTGTGGCTGAGGTGGGCATATAGCAAGGATAACAAAGCATATCATGAATTAACTTTGGATGAGAGGACCTATTTCAAGACAAGGACATATCACCTCTACACTCCAAAAGGGCTCAATAGGATCTCTATGTATGTAGCCAATGGAAGTGCCATACTAATGGGTAAATACATGGCTAACCTTCCCCAATCATGCTGCATAGAAATTTAGAGGTGGTTTGAAGAGAAGTAGGTAAGGAATCCAATACTTCCATTTCCTTGCCTCATCTGGAAGCCATGTAAGTGTGTTGGAATCCTAGGGTACACAAATGACATCCCCAAGAAGGCTCATAATGCTTTCTTCATCGAATTACTTAAACTGGTAACACCAAGGAAAGACCTTGCTGAAGAAGCAAAATTGGAGAAGGAAGTCGAACCTTAGAAATAAGTTGAGTAAGAGCTTGAACAACATTGCGAGCTGTAAGTTCCACCTCTATTGCCATAAGACCACAAGCTAGTAATGAGCTATTTGCAGAAAATTATCAAAACACTGAGTTGGTAAAGCAAGGAGGAATCTAGCCTCTTTAGAGTATCAATAATGTTGTGCAGCCCACTGTTTTAGTGGTTCCAACAAGGGGGAAGATCTCACTGCAATTAAGAGGTAAATCCTAGTGGTCTAGATAAATATCTAGTAATGTCACATCCTTCCAAGTGATGCTTAAAATGGAGGAAGGTGCCATGGTAGTGGTAATGCAGCATTAGGATGTAGAAGGTGCAACAAAAGTAATAATAGATTACATCAAAGAATCATTTAATGTTCCTATTGTATCCCTAGTAGATCTAACTGGGACTAGAGATGCACATATGCTCACTAGGACTTCAATGACTCCTGCAACACATGAGGATGTGTTAGACTAACTACTACAAATAGGGCAAGTGATGAACACCTTATTTGATATCCCCAGTGATGTCACTATAACCCAATCAGACCTCATCACCACCAAGGAAAAGTTGGTCATGGCTAAGGTTAGGGCAAAACATGCAGAAGCAGAGGTGCAACATTTGCAACAAGAGTTGGCCATCCTGAGAGCTAAACAATGGAAATCTTCCTGATTTATTGTGCTTAACCAGCTAGAGCAATTTAGAATAGAGAAACTAATCAAGTTGACCAAGGAGAATGAACTTGTAGAGCAAGAAAAGGAGAAGGTAGTTTGGAATGCCTCTACTACTAATGCATAGTCTTATGCTCATAGAAAGGCATTGAATACAATGCAAAAAGAGAATAAATAGCTTACTAAAGAGAACTCATGGTTGATCACTATTGAAAAACAAAAGAATGTTCTAGAAGAAAGTGTCCATTAGTTAAGAGAACAACTAATGAGGCTTAACTAGGATATCAACAAACTAGCTTGAGAAAATAGAATCCTATTGATAAATAAGGTCTACGCCATTCGACAAAAGTCCAAAATTGAAATAACCATGTGGCAACATGAGGTCAAGAAACATGAGAAGTTGAAAGAAAACTTCCATGACCAGGTAGGCATGTACAAGCAAATAAACAAAAAAGAAATCCAAATGACCAAAGCTTGCATTGGGTCCATGTCAACATAAAATCCTAATCGGCAGCTAATTCTAGATAGCTATGCACTGGTCCATTAAGCGAAAGTAAAAGATACATACTTGTAGATTGAAGATTTGATGAAATACATGGCATTAGCTAACCTCAGATATGTCAACCTTGCCATGTTAATAGTAAGTCGACCTAGAAGCAAGTTGGAGAAATAGGTAGCAACCACTTATGTGTTATATGAAAAAGAGTTTGTAGACCAAAAATTCACACTACAAAAATTTCACGTTGTAAACTTAGAACTTCAAGTGGTTAAAACCCACTACCATAGATAAAAGGATGTAACTTTAGACCTAGCCAAGAGACTTAGATTATCATGAATTCAAAGAAAAGGTTAGGGCATTCAAAGAAGAGCGATGGTAGTTTGCAGCCTAGTATGTGATGGCCAACAAAATGTTTCCACAACTACCATGCCTTTGGAACATACCAATGCCAACACACATCAGTTCAACAGCCTAGATGGTATAAGATCCATGGATGGAAAAAGAAAAGTTGTAGGTGCTCCTCAACTATTACCAATCTCTAAAGCCTAGAAATAAAGGGGAGCCACTGATGGAGGAGCCACCACCTCCGGGAACTACATGAGCTTCCTTGATTTTGTGTCTTGTAGTATTGTATCCAATTTTTTGTGAAACACCACTATGACATGTAAGAGTCCATTTTTTTTTATTGTTTGAGCTAGTCATTAATTCCATACCTTCCCAACATTTTGTAAATAACTTGTTCTTCATTTTGTTTAACTCAAGGATGAGTTTTTATTTAGTCATGGGGGTATGATGAATCATGATTATGTCAATCCTAATATTAGATATCTAATATCAAGGCTCTAATATCAAATACATAATATCGGGTCCCAAGAAACGATGTCAAATATCCAATATCATCTCCATCATGTTAGCCTATAAATAAAACACTTGGGTGCATAGTTGGGATATACTTTTAGTTTCATTTTTCAGTTAGATTTTTCATAGATTCTTGATTTCTAGTTCTATTTTTCCTAGTGCATGCCCACAATGTGATGTTTGTGATTATATAGCATTCTTATTCAAGTGTGACATGCTTAGACATGTTACATGACTGAAAATAAAGATCGAGATTACTTCCATCATTGCAGCATCCACTTAGATTATTATTGCTTTTAATTGTTTAATTATTTACTATTTTCTTTAGTTAATATTTCCATCTATTTCCCTTTACGATTCATGTCATTAAGAAAAATGAGTATGGCCAATCATGAGCACTTAAGTGTAAGTAATTGGTAATCCAGTAGTGTATTATTTGGCAATTCCAGTTATGGTTATATGAACTCCAAGGTGTGTGCAAACAATTAGGAATGGATACTCAACACAAATAGGCTAGTTTAGGTTTTACTTTTCATTGTTCATTATCTTAATTAATTTGTCTCTTTATTGTCATTAGGAGTAGCATAGGATTAGACAACATCATATACCTTACTTTGGACTAAACCATACATGACAAAGCTACCACTAGTCCAAGTGGGAAGATAATGAACTATGATCAAGGCATAATGATCTAGATACACAACTAGTCCCATCCATAGAATTCAACTAGATCATGTGTGAATGCTTGTGATTCGTATGGTTGGGCATAGGGGTACCTCACCACTCATCATTGGCGCTATTGTTGGGGATGGTGCTAGTTATCTAGATTAGTATATTATACACAATCACTACAAATGCATTAACAATATATCTTTCAGGAAATATTAAATCGCACACATCATAAACCAACAACAATGTCTCTTTCACAAGGAAATGATAATGCACCTTATAATGAAAACATTCATTGGAGAACTAATGAGATATATGGTGAGGAAAATTTGGAGTGACCAACCTTATGTAGGGATGTCTTATGTTCATGATCACACTGACAACACTTAAGGACTGCCTTCACCTAAGGTAGACAACCTTGAAGGAGATGAAGTATGTCCTAGACTAAGGAGGGCCTCAAGGCCTAAGACCTCCTTAAAACTAAGAAACAATAAATCAAGGGACCCTATGGAACATCATAGAAGCCATGGCAATCCTTCCAATTCCTCATCTTCCTCTACCCCTTCAATGTCTAGTTTTGACAAAGATAAATGTTGGTAAGTAGATAAAGCTCCACTAGAGGGTTGGAATAAAAATATAAGTCAAACCCATGGGAGAAATCAAAGACATCAACATGAACATAAACACCATTATCACAATTGACCAAATAGAAAGAGAAATTTCCCTCAAAACCTATCTGATGACAATGAACCCTTGTTAGCCACTAAGAGCCTAATGTAGATCACAGTGGTAGTTAAGATATCTTGTAGGCATCAGAATGAGAGTCGCCTACCCAGGCTCAATATGAATAACATTCCTAAATTTAGAGGAGGCTATGATTTGGATCCACAACATCATTTACAAGCCTTCCATGATGCTTGTATATGTTACAACATTGAAAGTGGGTGGCAAAAGCTTAAACTCTTTCCTAGGACACTAATTGATAGAGTCAAAGCATGATATAGATCATTGAAACCAAATTTAATCTAACAGTGGTCCACAATGTTGGAACTCTTCAATGAGAAATACCAAACCTATGAAAGGGTGTCCAACTTGAGGAAATAGATCCAAGAATGGAAGCAAGAATAACATGAACCCTTGGACATGGCCGTAGATAGATATTATTCCCTATTGAATAAGTGCCTAGGCCATGGTTTCTCTAAGGAAAGGTAACTTTTTCACATCATAGATGGGCTTCGTAATGAAACAAGAGTGATCCTTGCGATGTATGCCCTTGGTCAATTATACGAGCTATGAACCCATCAGATCCAAGAGTTAATCAAGCATGTGGCAATAGAAGAAGGAGATAAAAATGTTAAGAAAAATTACTAAGACCCAAATCTTCACCAGAAGCAAGTTCATATCTATGACAAGGAGAAAGAGACTACTCTCGATAAGGTGATCCCATAACAAACCTTGCTGATACAGAAGTCTATTGATGAACTTGATGCAAAGTTTAATAGAATGTTAGAATGGATATATGAAGATGTTACAACTCTTATTGATATGGTCAAGGAGAAGATCATGAAACATAAACCAAGTAATCATAATAAACAAAGGATATAGAATCAAGAAATAGCTAGGAACATTTTTCAGCAAACAAGAAAAATGGTTGAAGAAAGTGAGGCTATAGACTCAACCACATAGGAAGATAATGGATGTGACATCTACATATATGACCATCCAAAGGGCCATTTTCTAGTCTTGTTGCATCTACATGAGCATTGGTCAGGTGCATTAAACCCAAAGTTTGTACAAAAGCACATAACTGGGAGATTTCCTTTTCCACATGGTAATTATATACAACCCCACAACCAACCATACTATCCTAGGAGGACTTATTACTAGCCTTAACACTATCATCAACCACAATGGCAACAACCATAGTCATGGGGAAGGCCACCACCAAATTACCCCTATCCTTCCTATCCATCAAAATTTCATAGATATTATGTTCAACACCCTGTTTCTCTAACTAATTCTATGTCCTCTACTTCAAATTTCCACTATCACTCTCCCAAGTACCATCAACTCATGACATTCCCTAAGGGATCATCACCTCATGCCTCTTACCATCCATCCTACCCTCAATATTCTCATACTCCACCTCATCACATGCCATTGCCAGTGACACAGGAAAGTTTGGCACCACACTATCCACAAACAAATGTTATTTGTGATGTGAATATGCATAGAAATGATGATACCAGTAGGTTTCCACCATAAACTCAAAAACATCCTTTCTTTAGGAAGGGCTGCAAGTGGAAGCCAAACACTCATGGATTGACCACATCATTTTAACCAACACAATGCCAATTTGGTGCAATGCCTACCTTTTCACCACCATAGTCCTCTGATCCTACACAAGGGTCACCATCTGTTGTTACTCTAATTCCAAACCCAAGCAAAAAATCTACAAGCATGGGGAGACCAACAAGTCCATGCATACCATATCATAATTAACTATGCATCATGGGCCAAACATTTTTCATGTTACCACATGTCATACCCTAACCCATCATACATTTAACAATCAAGTGTGTGATCAATGATTTGTCTACCCAACCACTACAACATCAAAAGACACCCAATGGCTTGGAAATGAATGGTTACCAATGTTTTATACATGCATGGATTCTATCTATCCACTTATTGATCATTATCATGGCTAAATGTTTAGTTGTGGGGGACATCCCCCATTCTAATTTTCAAGATTCATAATTGTTTTCCGTCTTTTTGTTTTACAATTTCTTGTCAATTTCTTATTTCTTGATACAATTTTTCTGATTCCTTCCAACTTTTTCTATTTTTTTATTTTTATTTTCTTTGTTATGTAATCTTGCCTATGAATAAAATGATCATGTAGCCCATTAAGATGAGGTTTTCTCTATCCATTGAGCTGAGGTTTTCTCTATGTTGTCAAGTCATAAGAAATTTATTATTCGGATAGTAAGACAACATCATCCATCCACTCATTCCATTAATAATAGGTTCTTACTCTAGTCATAATGATAGTCTTCTTCATCATACAACCTAAAAATAAATTCATAATCATTGTGCTTGGATCAAAAGTGAAGAACCAAAGGGGAATGTAAAGGGTGTGACATCAAGGAGATTTGTGGATTCTCTTTGGCCACTTCTATATGTTCTATCATGTTGCTAAGGTTGTAATTATATCCTCATAGGTCTAATGAAAAATGGAAGTACCATAAAAAGGCACTGAATAATTTCTATGGGTCCCACTATGAAGACATGTACCCATGCTTGAAGGTTGGTGGCTTCTTAAACCTTAAAAAAAACAAAAACAACATGCCATAAATCTACTCCTTCCTTTGACAAAATGCCAAGTGATGGATGTTACTTCTTGCAACTATGATAGTCTTATAATTTTCAGGTGAAGTGATGAAATGATCTGATGTCACTACACTATGGTTTGTACTTGGTTTGAATCTTGGACAAAAGGGCTCATGATTATTTAACCATTAATAACATAAAAGATTTATTGTGCCTCTAGTAAGACACCTTAGGTCCTAATTTCTGCAATCCTTTCTATAGTCCATCTCACCTTGTTGTCTGCATGATCCTAGCTTATGGTTTTGTGTAACATAGAGTTGTTATCTCAAATTGGTGGTTTCAACATGTGTGTTTTGTTTCATGAGTATGCATTGCATTCAACCCCTTTAGTGTCTATAGACATTTTTAGGTGTGATTACACAAGGGCATCATAGGCTAAAGCCTGCTTTGGGGAGGATCCACTTGTATAACTTTTGTGACTTGTACATGTGTGCATAACCACATCATTCTTCATCTTCCAAGTGCTTCATTATTAAATTTCATGATTTCTCTTATCATGTAAATTGATCCAATCCACAACATCAATTTAATGTCCTTTTTCTTGCATCTTCCACAACTTTTAACATCGATGATTCCACCTTCTAATGCTTTTGGTGCATACAACTAGTTTTCTACTTATCCTAGACCTATGGACCTAACCTCAACCCTTCCACCCAATCACAGAGCTTCATTTCTTATGCTCAGTACCCTTATTAGATGCACATCCATGGACCCCGATATTGAGTACCCAATATCGGGTGGGATGCAATGTCAAATACCCAATATTAGGTACTCAATATCAGGTTGCACAAAATCTATATATATGATTCCCATGATGTGCAAACCTCATTCTCATCATTTGCAGCTAGGGGATTTTTTCAAATTCGCTCTCACAACTCAAAGCTCTACAAAAACCAACTACAAATTTCGATATTTGGCTTTTTGCTACTCCGATTTCCATACCATTTGAACTTTTTTGAACCCAGAGTGTCCAAGTTAGTCAAGGGGAGGGGAGGCAGGGGGTGTGTGTGCTTGCGTAAGAAACTTGCACCAATTTTCTAAAAGTTTCTATTGCCCAGAGGATATTATAAGGATAATAATGTTAAAAACCTTCAATGTTATAATGAATAATCAATTACGTTAACACCAAAAACCTTAATTTTTCCACCCAAGGAACCATAACCATCATAAAAAGCCACACATAAGAAAAAAGAAACCAACTGTGTAAGGTCATACAAGAAGATAGATACTTTTGGACATTTTTCTGAAAATTTTTCTAACTCTGCAATCATACAAACTAAAGAACCTAAGGAAACTAAGGTAATGAGTAAGGTATAAACTTATTGATGATAAAGAACATAACCTTAGTAACACCCAATATTTGCTTGATTGTAGATGGCCCTAAAAGAGGAGCACAAGGAGAACCTTCATAGAAAGCAGCCAAGCACCCATGAGGTGGTTGAGGCCAACAAGGTGAGCAGGTAGAGCACAAGGAGCAAGAGGCCCAATCCTTCAACATTCATCAAGAGGCTTCTATTACTAGGCAGTCGATCCAAGGAGTGGCCATAGAACCCCAAGCTCTTATGTAGGGACAACATCTCATGTTTTCCATGGAATGCCTTGAAGAAATTCATGAAAAATACATGTTGATCACAGTCATTGTGGAGATGAACTTCGGCCCATTTATGGAGTTTTCTCCAAAAGTAGTTCAAATGCAACTTCAAGTATCACCTTTGTGGCCTATTCTCTCAAATACCGATGAGTGGTATCTTGTTGGAACATATCAATTCTAGCACAACAAGGATGAAGGCACCATTCTCAACACCTATAGCATTTATGTCTTATTCTCAATTAAAGTAATTGCAGAAGCTCTTAATATGCCAAATGAGGGGGCTAAGTTACCCCATCTATCTACAAGATCTAACCNCATTCGAAAGTTGTGTAAGCATGCTAGAGTCCTGTGGTACACAAATGACATCCTCATGAAGGCTTAGAATGCTTCCTTCACCGAATTACTTAAACTAGTAGAACCAAGGAAAGACCTTGGTGAAGAAGCAGAATCAGAGAAGGAAGCAAAACTTGAGAAAGAAGATGAGCAAGGTCTTGAACAATGTCACGAGCCATAATTTGCACCTCTACCACCACAAGACTATATGTTGACAATGAGCCATTTGCAAAAAATTACCGAGACATTGAGTTGGAGAAGTAGGTAGGAATATAGCCTCTTTAGAGTCATTAATGATGCCATGTAGTTCACGCTCTTAGCAGATCTAACAAGGGGGAAAATCTCACTACAATTAGGAGGAGAATCCCAATGATCTAGACAAATATTTGGTAATGTTGCATCCTTCCAAGTGATGCTTCAAATGGGAGAAGGTGCCACAGTAGTGGTAATGCAGCATCAAGATGCAGTAGGTGTAGAAAATATAATAACAGATCACATCAAAGAATTATTCAATGTGTCTGTTGTGCCCCTAGTATATCTAACTGGGACTAGAGATGCACAAATGCTTGCTGGGACTTCGATGACTCCTATGGCACATGAGGATGTGTTAGACTGACTACTGCAAATAAGGCAAGTGATGAGCATCTTATTTGACATCCCCAGTGATGTCACTGTAGCCTAATTAGACCTCATCACCACCAAGGAAAAGTTAGTCATGGCTGAGATCAAGGCAGAACATGCAAAAGTGAAGGTGTGATGTTTGCAACAAGAGCTAGCTAGCCTAAGAGCTAAACAATGGGATCCTACCTGATTTATTATGCCTAACCAACTAGAGAAATTTAGAATAGAGCAGCTTATCAAGCTAACTAAGGAAAAAAAAGTTGAAGAGCAAGAAAAGCAAAAGGTAGTCTGGAATGCATTTGTTCATGATGCAAAGTCTTATGCTTATAAAAAGGCATTGACTGCCATGTAGGAAGAGGATAAATAGCTTGCTGAAGAGAACTCATAGTTGATCACTATTGAAAAATAAAAGAATTTTTTGGAAGAAAGTTTTCATCAGTTAAGAGAAAAACTGATGAGGATCAACTAGGATATCAGCAAACTGGCTTGTGAAAATAGAACACTCTCAATGGAGGAGGTCTATGCCATCTGATAGAAGTACATAATTGAAATAAGAGCATGGAAGAATGAGGCCAAGAAACATGAGAATTTGAAAGAACACCTCTATGACCAAGTAGACATGTACAAAAAATAAACAAAAAAGAAATCTAGATGGCCACCTCACATTGGGTCCATGTTAGCACAAAATCCTAAGTGGTAGCCAATTCTAGATAGCTATGCATTCGTCCATTAGGCGAAAGTAAAAAAAAATAAGGATCTACAAATCACAGATTTGAAGGAATACATGGTGTTGGCTAACCTTAGATATGCCAACATTACCATGCTAATAGTAAGTCAACCTAGAAGCGAGCTGGAGAAATAGGTAGTGACCACTTATGCGTTATATGAGAAAGAGTTTGCAAACAGAAAAGTTGCTCTATAGAAACTTTATGTTGCAAAATTAGAACTTCAAGTGGTTAAAACATGCTACCATGGACAAAAGCATGTTGCTTTAGACCTAGCCAAGAGACTCACAACTTATCATGTATTCAAAGAAAAGGCCAAGGCATTCAAAGAAGAGCGACAACAGTTTGTGGCCTAGTACATGAAGGTCAAAAAAATGTTTCTATAGCTACCATTTCCTTAGGATGTACCGATGCTAGCATACATTAGTTTAGTAGCTTGGATGGTATAGGACACATGGACAAAAGCAAAAAAGTTACAAGCACTTCTTAACCATTACCAATTTTAGAAGCCTAGTGACAAAGGGAAGTGACTGATGGAGGAGCCACCACCTTTTGAAACTACATGAGCTTCCCTAATTTTTTGTCTTGTAATATTGTGTCCAAATTTTTATGAAACACCACTACAGCATGTAAGAGTCCATTTTTTTGTTTGATTGTTTGAGTCAGTCAATAATACCATACCTTCCCAACATTTTGTAAAGAACTTGTTCTTCATTTTGTTTAACTTGAGAATGAATCTTCATTCAATTGTGGGGGTATCATGAGTCATGATTATGTCAATCCAAATATTGGATATCCAATATTGAGGCTCTAATATTAGATATGTGATATCAAGTCCAAAGAAACTATGTCAAATATCCAATATCATCTCCTCTGTGCTAGCTTATAAATACAACAATTGGATGCATGGTTGGGATATAGTTTTAGTTTTAGTTTTCAGTTAGCTTTTTCATAGATTGTTGATTTCCAATTTTGTTATTCCTAGTGCATGCTTGTAGTGTGATATTTGTGATTGTATGACATTCTTATTCAAGTGTGACATACTTGGACATATTACATGTACCAAACCTCTCAAATCCATTTATACTAGTAGGAAAAATGGCCAAGAAAGGGATAAAAGTTAGCTTCAGAGAAGACTAGTGCATCATCAAAATAAAAATAAAGAAGAAATTATTAGAATAAATGCCTACATCAATAGAATCTATAGTATTGAATGTAATCATTTTGATCTAAAAGGAACCTCATTTATGACAATAACCTCCCCACGATCCAAATTACTACTTTAAGAAAAGAATCACAAGACCCTCATCAAGGCACCTCTAAGAGTCATACAGTAAAGGAAGAAGAAGCCAAAATTTGGCATAAAATATTGTGACACATCTCATACAATATTCTAGAGAAAATTTCAAAGCTAAGGAAAGATATAGGAATCTAAATCAAAGATACTCCCAAAAAAAATGTGAAATTTGCATTCAAGGGAAGCAAACCAATAGTCCTCATACAATAAGTATTCATAGAAAAGTAATTCATCTTGATCTTCTTCATATGAATCTCATTGGACCTATGCCTATCACTCAATAAAAGGAGCTAATATATGGTAGACATGGTGAATGATTATTCAAGATATACTTGAAAATACAACATGAAAAATAAGGCTAAGGCAATTATCAAATTCAATTACTTCTATACCATCATGAATAATACCATGGGCCTACCAATTTAAGCCATAAAATCAAATAGAAGGGGAGAATTCATCAATCAATAATTCAAAGATTTTTGTACATATTACAAAATTTTCATTATACCATATGCAAATATAGTCCACAATGCAATGGCATTGTAGAAAGGAAGAATACAATCTTATAAGACATCATGAGATGTCTTCTGAAAAATGCTCAAATCACTAACAACATTTTGGAGCATGGCCATGAACATAGTAACCTATATTACAAATAGGATAATCAATAGAAGTAATAAAGATAAGTTCCCTAATGAAATTTTCTACATAAAGCTTCCAAATATAAAGTACATAAGAACATTTGAATGTCACTATTATGTTAAAACTTCAAAATCATTCATAAATAAACTAGACAATAGAAGAAAGAAATGTATTTTTCTATATTATGATACTAAAACAAGTGCGTATACTTGCTATGATCCTATAGAGAAAAAATGAAATTCATCTAGAGATGTTATTTTCATAGAAGAGTAATTATTCATGAAAGATTTTTAGATTTCAAATGAAAGGATAGAAGTCAAAAATAATTACAAACTATGGTTACAATGAGATCATCCTCAAAAAAAATTGTTGGACAATAACTTTAAAAGAAGAATCACTATATCTAATGCCATCAGCAACATAGCATACTTAGCCCTCTCTCTAGAACCAATAAATGTAGAAGGAGCCTTGGAAAGGAAAACATGTTCTAAAGTTTGCTTTATGTTGAGTGATGAGTGGCAAGGTACCCCTATGCCCAACCATATGAATCACAACTATTCACAAATGATCTGGTTGAATTCCATGGATGGGACTAGTTGTGGCATTTAGATCGTTATGCCTTGATCATAGTTCACTATCTTCCCACTGGGATTAGTGGTAGCTTTGTCATGTATGGTTTAATCTAGAGTGAGGCATATGATTTTTATTATTTTATATTTTATTATTCTATGATTAACAATAGGTTGAAACTTACTTTGTAATCAATTCAACTAAACTAATTACTAATTAATAATCTACTACCCTAACATAAGTATCTGATCCCACTTTCCATGCACATCATGAACATGCATGAAAATGTAAATATTAACTAAGTACATGAAAATTAAATTGCATGGAAAGTAAATCTAACCTAAGTCAAAGTGCTGCAATAAATAAGAATCAATCTTGATCTTATTTTCATTCATGGAATATGTCTAGATACATTACCACTTGAATAAGACTACGTACAACTAACTCAAATCCACTTTTTAGGCACTCAATAACTATTCTCTAAGATTATGGAATAAAACTACAAGAAAATAGCTACTCTATTGACAAAACTATGAAAAACTAATGCAAAACTTACTAAAAATCAAGAGGCCAAGCACTATATTTATAGGCCAATGTATAACCCCTGACGTCAGATACCCAATGTCGCATTAAGACCTTGATGTTGGAGTAGATAGAAAATAGTTATTCATCATATGTCAAGGCTCCAATGCCAAGGGCAAGCAAATCATGACTCATCATACCCCCACAACTAAATGAAAACTCGTCCTTGAGTTACAAAAAATAAGAAACAAATTCCTTATAAAATATTGGGAAGGTATGTGATTATTAACTAATATGAAAACTATTGACTAACTTTGAGTTCCACATTATAGAATTTTATTCAAGTGGATGCATACAAAATGATAGAGTAACAAAAATGCTGGATAGACATTGAAGATTACAAAATTTGTAGAGGTTGTTAAAAATCTGCTGAAGATGATTCTTCTTGTTGTCATTAGCAGTTGCAAACTTTTAACCTTGATTGTTATGTCAGTGCTACTCTGGTTATGTAGAACATTCTTAAAGGGTGGACTAAAATTTCTTCTTACTATCCCATGGATCTAGCAAACATGCAAAGCTTGAGCTGCTATCTTGTATGTGCTATGATGTGACCATGGTCATATCCTCTATTGTCCCTCTCTTAGCTTTGTTTTCATGCCTAGCAAAAGACATTCTTCCTTATATGTTTCTTTCAGCATCACCTGCAGTCACCAAAGGATCAACATTAGCTATGGTAAATTTTCCTTAATAGTTAACCCTTGTCGAATCCCTTAGTTTTCATTTAAGCACAAGGTAATTATAGCATACTTTCTCCAAGGCTATGAGGTAACTATAATCATTAAGTTTCTCACATTATTTTGATCAATTACTATTAGTTACCATGATGTTTGAAGATAGGTTGTTAGAAAAATTTCAAAAATTTTGAAGCAGGCATCCCTATCCCCCATGACTAATAAGCATAACTCTAGAAGCATATAGGTTTTTGAATAATTGAAAAAAAATGGTCTAATTCAAAAGATGGCCAAAAAATATTAATGGATATAGAAATAGAAAAGTAGGAAAAATTAATGAAATAGATAAGAAGTAGTCCCAAAATCATGCACAAATTTAGAGAAACCATCATTGATGTTCTAGAATATGTGAAGGTTAGTTCAAATCCATGATCAAGAAAAGTTATGCAAGTGGGTCCTTCCCAAAGCAAGCTCTTGCCATAATGCCCTTGCATAACCACTTCTATAGATGTCTGTGGGCACCTGAGAAGTTAAATGTAGACCATGCCTTTGTTCCAAACAACATACAACTACCATTGTTAGGATGTTGCACTATACTACACAAAACCAAAAGGCTCATAATCGCATGCAGTAGTGAGGTTAATAATGGAATGAGAAGGGATTGCAAAGATCAAGATGTAAGGTACTTGACCATGTCCACAATAGGTTCTTATGAAAAGTGTGATTAAAATGATCAACATACCTATCTATCCAAGTTCAAACCAAGTCCATACCATGAATAGTGACCTCACATTAATGTGTTCCTTCTTGCCAACCACCATGAGTCCATAACCATCACAAAGAACAATCATCACTTCAAAAAGAGAAGAAAATAGAAGAAGGAAGGAAGGGCTTTAGTTAGAGGGGCACCTTCAGGTATGGGTAACATGTCTTTCTATCCCCATAACCAATGCTTGTAGCTCATTATTGTGTCTAAGGGGTGTGCTTTGAATTCCCATTATTGTTTTTTCTTCTTTTTCTTTTTCTTCTTCTTTCGGTTTTTTTTTTATTATTTTTTTATTGGTTTTTTTGTGTCTTTTTTTTTATAGGAACCACACCATGCAAAGATAGAGCTTTCTTTTTATTGGTCAATAGGGAAGTGATGATACATTCCAAGAGAAGTCATAAACCACATGAAGGAAGTCAAGAAGAGACCCCAACAAATCCCCTTGAGGTCACACCCTTTGCCATTCCCACTTGGTCATTCCCCATTTCTTCAAGATACAATGATCATTGATTAATTTAAGTTTCATAAAAGAAGAACCAAATTATTTCCATGAAAAAGACCATTTATTTAGAGAACTAGAGGGATGGATGAGGTGGTCACATTGCTTTACACAATTACTTACCCAATCATCTTAATAGCATAGCACAAAAAACCCAACACAGAGCATTGACTTCTACATCATGACTTGGCAATGTTATTAATAAAAACATAAAATACATTCATAAAACATAAAGAGAATGACTCAAGAAAAGAGAAAAATATAAATAAAATATAAATATTAAGAAATGGAAAACATATGAAGAATCAGAAAATTCTAGAACTCATAAGTAAATCAGTTGCTTCCATACATCTTTGAGATAGTTTATATTCTCATTTTCAAGACACTAGGTTTCATTTGGTTTAGTGGCCACTGTGTAGATAAGCTTTTGCTCACACACTTACTCTTGAACTTTATGGTGGGTCAATACAAGGGTTGTGTTAATATTTTGAACTTTCAACCCACAACTACATCCTTTATCATTATTGGTGATGCATGGATTCTTCTGTCTCTCCATAATGATAGGTTTATCATTTATGTCTTGTGTTGAAGTGGTGATGGTTATTGGCTTTTGCATATGATTAGGAGACATCATTTTTTTGAGGAAGGTAGTTGCATTAGATTGGCCTTGTGTTGTTTTAGATGATGTAGTAGGTCCATGAGTGTTTTGCTTTGGCTTATGACCTTTCCTCTAGAAGGGATGTTTCTGAGATTTTGGTGGAGATTTACTAGCATTATCATTTACATGTATGTTCATAGCACAAGTTGCATTCTCTCATTAATGTTATGATGTTGAACCTTCTTGTGTTGTTAGACGTGACATATGATGGAGGTGAGTATGAGAATATTGAGACATGATGTAGGATGAGAGGTGTGAGGTGGTGATCTCATATAAGATGTTGCAAGATAATGATATTTGGGAGAGTGATAGTAACAATTTGAAGTAGAAGAAGTAAAACTAGTTGGTGAAATAGGGTGTTGAACATAATATCCATGTGGGTTTGGTTGGTAGGAAGGATAGGGTTGGTTTGATGGTGACCTCCCCAACGATTGTGATTGTTGCCACTATGGTTAATGCCAGTGTTGAGGCCAGTAATAAGTCACCCCAAGATAATATGGTTGCTTTTGGGGTTGTCTAAAATTACTGTGTGGAAGAGGAAATCTCCTATGCATGTACTTTTGTACAAACTTCAAATTTAATGCCCCCACCCAACTCTTATGTATATGCAATAAGATCAAGCAATGGCCCTTTGGATGGTCATATATATAAATGTCACATCCATTATCTTCGTCTGTGGTTGAGTATATAGCCTTACTTTCTCCAGCCATTTTCTTGTTTGCTAAAAAGTGTTCCTAGATGTTTCCTAATTCATTTTCCTTCTTTTTTTGTGCTCACTTGATTCTTTTTATGCTACTCTCTCCTGTATGATTTCTTCACAAGTTTTAACTTTATCATTCATCGATTTTGATATCTTATTCAAATTTTCTTCAAGCTCAACAAAGAGAATTGTGTATTGGCAAGGTTTGTTGTAAAATCATCTCATCAAGAGTTGCCTCTTTTTCCTTATCATAGATATGGATGCTTTTCTTTTACAAAGTTGGGTCCCAATTATTTTCCTCTACATTCTCTCATCTATATATCTCTCCTTCTTTTGCCACATACTTGATTAATTCTTTGATTTGATGGATTTGTAGCTTGTATAATTGACCTAGAGCATACATCCCAAGGGTCTCCCTTGTTTCTTTATGAAGCCCATCTATGATGTGGAAAAGTTGCCTTTCCTTAGAGAAACCATGGCCTAGGAATCTATGTAGTAGCAAATAGTATCTTTCCAAGGCCACTTCCAAGGGCTCATGATTTTCTTGCTTCCACTCTTGGATTTGTTTTCTTAGGTTGGACACTCTCTCATAGGTTTGGTATTTTTCATTGAAAATTTCTAGCATTGTGGACCACTGGTGAATGGAACTTGATTCCAATGATCTATACCAACTTTCAGCTTCATCGATTAATGTCCTAGGAAAGAGCTTAATCTTTTGCCACCCACTTTCAATGTTGTATAAGACATAGGAAACATGGAAGGCTTGTAAATGATGTTGTGGATCAGAATCATAGCCTCCCATGAACTTAAGGATATTATTAATATCAAGCCTAGGTAAGCGACTATCCATGCAATGCCTGTGAGGTATTTTAACTACCTCTGTGATCTCCATCAGGCTCTTAGTGGCCAACAAGGGTTCATCATTATCAAACATGTTGTGATGAAAATTTCCATTTCTATTTGTTTGATTATGAAAATCTTGTCTATTCTCATTGTGATGTCTTTGATTTTCCCCTTGGGTCTGATTTCTATCTTTGTCTTAACCCCATAGTGAATCTTTATCTCTATACCTATGTTCATCTTCGTTAGAACTAGATGTTGAAGATGAAGAGGAAGATGAGAAACTAGGAGAATCACCATGGCCTCTATAGTTCTCTCCATGGTCCCTTGATTTATCTTTTCTAAATTTAGAGGAGGTCCTAGGTCTTGAGGCCCTCTTTAATCTAGGACTTACTTCATCTCCTCTAGGATTTTCTGCACTAGTTGAATGTAGTCTTTGAGTGTAGTAAGGGTCTAAATGAGCATAGGAAACACTTGTTTAAGGTTGTTCACTCCAATTTTTTTTAGTTGAGATCTTATCATTTCTCCTATGAGTGCTTTCATCATATGATGCATTATTGGTCCTATGTGAAGAAGACATGGTTTTGTCTGATAATGTGTGTAATTTAAAATATTAATGTTTTCTAAAAGATAGATTGTTAATACCTTTACAACGATCGTATATAATATAACTAATCTAAATAACTAGCACAATCCCTGGCAATGACACCAATGATGAGTGATGAGGTACCCCTATGCCCAACTGATGAGTGGCGAACTACCCCTACACTCAACCATATGAATACGAGCGTTCTCACGCGTGATCCGGTTGAACTCTGTAGACGGACTAGTTGTGGCACCTAGACAGTTATCCTTGGATCACAATTCACTGTCTTCCCACCTAGACTAGTATTTTATATTTGTCACATATGGTTTAGTCCAGAGTAAGGTGTATGATGTGTTCCTAATCTAACGCTACTCCTGAAGGCAATGAAAAGTAATATTAACTATGTTAAGCTAGGAGGACAAAGGTAAGAGAGAATCTAATCTAGCCTAAGTGTGCTGAGCAGCTGATTCCTTGATCATCCGTACACATCTTGAACATTGGCATGAGTACCACTCGGATTACCAAGCACAGATCCTAGGTACGCCACTAGGATACCAAGTAGTCACACTTAAATGCTCATAATCAAGTCGTACTCATTCCATGTTCTAGGAGTTTAAGGATGAGAGAGAAAATAGTAAATAGCAATTAAACAACAATTAAATAAACAAAGTGAATGCTGCAATTATGAAGTAATCTCAATCTTTATTGCCAGTCATGTGCATGTCCAAGTACGTCACACTCAAATAAAGGATGTTGTACAATTACATTCACCACACTACGGGTAGACATGGGAAAATAATCTATCTCTGGAGTGATCAAACTACAAGAGTTTCACTACAATCTATTCTATCTATGCTTAACAAGGGAGAGTCACTTTTTATTTATAGACATTGCAGCGGACTATGATATCACGTATGTGATATCATAGGGAAGACGTGATACCACGTACACGATATCGCAGGGGATGCGATATCGCGACGGACGTGATATCATGGCCCATGCGATATCACATCCCATCATACCCCCACGACTGAATAAAAACTCATCCTCGAGTTACAAAGAGAATAAGATCCATTGATTACACAGTGGATAGGTATGGGATTATTAACTAGAAAAAAGAAATGGAATAATGCAGCAGTGTGGGAAGAAACAACACAGAAAAAATACTACAACTACTACAAAAATGTGGAACTCATGTAGTTCCTGGTGGTGGTGGCTCCTCCATGGGTCCCTTTCCTTTGTCATGTGCTCCAGGCTTTGAAGCTTGATGATGCTGAAGTATGGCCTGGAGCTTCTCCTCTTCAGTCTAAGGGTCTTATGCCATCCATGCTAGTGTTCTGATGTTTGATGGAGTTGGCACCTCCCACGGACAAGGTAGTTGCAGGAACATATGGTTGGCTTTGACATACCACGCCATGAACACCCGTTGTTCCTCTTCATAGGCTCTGGCTTTGTCCTTGTACTCATGAAGATCTATTAGCCATAAAGCCAAGTCGGTTGCAATATCTTTCTATCCCTGGTAGCTTGCTTTTACCACCTCAAGTTCAGAATTTGCGACATCTAGTTTCTCAACCATTTTCTTGCGCTCTGCAAATTCTACTTCATATTTGATATGGGTGGAAGCTACCTGCTATTCGAGCTCTGATCTTGGGAGCCCTGCTGTTAACATGGCAAGGTTTCCATATCTTAGGTTTTCCAACTCCATGTATTATGTTCAGTCCTCTATCTACAGGTCCTAGTTTTTAACTTCCGCTTGGTGCGCGAAGGTGTAGGTGTCCAATATGGCCCTCCAATCAATGTGTTGAGCACTGATAGTGTTGATTTGAGCCTTGGCCATATGGATCTCCTTCTCCAAGATTTGTTTATACATCCCCACCTAATCATGGAAATGCTCCTTCAGCTTCTCATGTTTAGCCTCATTCTGCCACGCATTTATCTCAATTGCTGATTTTTGTCGAATAGTGCGTAACTCCTCCATTGAGAGGGTTCGATTCTCTCTAGCTAAATGGCTTACATCTCAGTTGACCCGAATGAATTGTTCTCGTAGCTTATGAAAGTGTTCATAGAGAACATTCTTTTGTTTCTCCATAGAGGTCAACTAAAGGTTATCTGCAACCAACTACTTATCTTCTTCTTCTAAGGCCTTGAGTACCTTAAGATGTGCATGGGTTTGCACCTGTGATGTGGAGGCATCCCAAATAGCCATCTCCTTTTCTCCTACCACCTTCTTATTCTCTACAATCAACTTTGCTATTTGCTCAGTTCTAAACTTTTCTAGCTAATCTGTGGGAACAAATTGTAGAGGATCCCACTGTGCTACTTGTAAGGCTACGAGCTTCTCTTGTAATTTCTACACTTCAACTTCAGCATGCTCAGCCCTCAGTTCGGATATGACCAGCTTCCCCTTTGTGGAAATGAGGTCTGATTTAATTGTTATGACATCTTGAGGGATGTCAAACAGAGACATCATTACTTGTCCTATTTGAACCAATCTGTCAAGTACATCCTCATGTTCCGTAGGAGTCATTGAGGTCTCGGCAAGAGTTTGAGCATCCCGTGCTCCTGAGAGATCTTCCAGTGGCACAACAGGTACATTAAAGGATTCCTTGATGTGGTCAGTGACCACTTCAGTAGCTCCCGTAGAATTTTGGTGTTGCATGACCACCACAGTGGCCCCTTCACTAGTCTCTAACTGCACTTGAAAAGATGTCGTGTTTCCTGAGATCTGTTGCGACCATCTACTTTCCCCTCCTCTTGTTTGAATTGATAATTTTTCCCTTGTGTGATCCATTGAAATTGTAGGCTAATTGGCATCATTGATGATGCAGAAGAGGTTTGCATCATCACGAATTCCCCAACTGACCGTCTCAGTGATGGCCCTCAGATGGCTCATCGACGGTCTGTAGTCTTGTGGTGGTGGCAACTAATCCTAGCCTGTGCCAAGCCTTGCTTCTTGTTGTTGGCTAGGACCCATGGCTGGAGGTTGAATGGGTCCTACAAGTTGAGTTGTAGGTGGTCCAGTCATCTGGTCTTCTTCTTCATCTGGTCTCAACTCTTCACCAATGCTCTTTCTTGGAGCTGGTGCCTTTAACAATTCAGCATAAGAAGCATTCTGGGCTTTGTGGAGGATGTCATTAGTGTACCCCTGAATACCAGCCCGTCGGCATAATTTTCTGATGAGACAGGGGAAGGGCAGTGCCATATTTCTTGACTTTCGTTCTTCAAATTTCCTTAGGATCTCCGTCAAATATAGATGGGGTAGGTTAGCGTTAACCTTTCCCATCAACACTGCATATCCTTTAGCCACATATGTGGATATTCTTTTTAAGCCTTTTGTGGGGAAGAGGTGATAGGTTCCAATTTTGAAATAAACTCTCTCTTTTGTTGTCAATTCTCCAAATGCTTTGTCCTTGCCGTAAACCTTCTCTAATCAATCCTTTTGCACATCAGGGTCTAAACGAGTAGATAATCAAGCAACATGAGGCCCTGTGTTCGGAAGGTTTAACACTTCCGAAATAGCCTATGCAGAGAAATCAACTATCACACCACAAATGTTAACCATGGTGCCTTGATCCCTATTGTGCCAGAACTGGTACATCTCACCTAAGTACCAAGCACCACTTTCAGAGATCATGCTCGACAATTGTAATAATGGGTCTTGTGACTTAGGTGGTTTCCATTTTTAATCTCCCGGTGTACCTAAGGTCATATGATTTTTGGCACAATTATTCTAAGTGTTAGTGTTAATTACCCTAATTGATGTCCTTTGGGTGATGATAAATTTAAAAAAATTTAGGCACTTTTTGGTAAGTGTCTCTCCCCCACAACTAAACTGAACGCTCTGAGTTCTAGCAGGTTCAAATGGAATTAAAATTAGAGCACTAGTGAGCGAGATATGAGTGAAAAAGCAAGGGTCACATAATTGCAAGTTGTAGAGAAAAATTACAACAACTCCCCCCACGTGAATGGCAAAATGATGCTAAGTGTTGTGTTGAGGGTTCCTATTTATAGGTAAATAGGACACGATATCGCGTACACGATATCACGTGGGACGCGATATCGCGTATGCGATATCTCGTCCCTAGTGAAGTGAGACACCAAGAAAATACCGAATTTTGAATGAATTTTCTTGAAATTAATGTTGGAAATTGAGGACATTAGCAAGTATTAAGATGTCCTAGGGTAATTTCATTGATTCAAGATGCACTCTTAATGATAATGATGTGAACTTTTTCAATAAAAATTTGGCGGTTACGAAAAAAGAGAATGTAATGGTACATTGGAACGTTAAAATTTAGAGGGATAATAGTAGGAAAAGAAAATCAATTGAAAAATTAAGCTAAGGGTAAGAAATTGTGTGTTTGAGCTAGAGAATCAGTGAAGATTACGAAAAATTACACAAGTGGGTCCTCCCCAAAGCAAGTTTCAACCTATTATGCCCNTCATTAACCCATCGTTCTAAGATCAAGACCAAGTCCATTCCTCTAATCAGTGACATCACATTGTTTCATCCCATGATGAGCAACTATGAGAGTACCATAACAACGAGGCGTATCGTCCTTGGCGTTTAGTACAAGGGAGGAGTGATTTTTGTTTTATGGCACTTTGTTTTTTTTTTCTCTTCTCTCTTTTTTTTTTTTTTTTGAACTTTACTGAATCCACAGAAATCACCAACCTTTAGGCATTGGTGCATGTCTTTCTAGTGGAACCCCCTAGAATAGCATTTGATTTTCGAGTGCCCATTTTGATTACTCTTACTCCCATTTTCATTAGATCTACAAGGATCTTAGTACGACCACATTGCATGATAACCCCCATAGATTTCACCAAAGAGAATCCACAAATCCCCTGGATGTCACACCCTAATCATTCCCTCTTCGTCCATCCTTCTTCATTCTAGGTACAATGAACACAAAATTAGTTTTAAGTTTTAGAAATTTCAAGAATATCACTGTACCCCTCGAACAGAACCTCTTATTTGCAAAGTGGATGAGTGGGTGTAATGGGCTCACTGTCAAAATAATTGATTACGCATGACTTAATAACATAAAACACATCTCAACCAATGATCCACATGAGTGTTTTATTCATAGATGAGATTACTTACAAAAACATGAAATGACAAACACACAAAAAGATAAAAAAGATAAAACAAAAAGTTGAAAAATGAAAAACTGGAAAACAAAAATTTGAAAAATCAAAAAAAATGAAAAATATTTATTAACCCTACTTGTTATTGGAATGGGGGATATCCCCCATAACTAATCGGTTGAGCATAGAAAGGATTAATAAATGAAAGATAGAGATCCTTGCATGTTGGAAGTATTGGAACCGATCTAGACTTATCCCCTCAGGTTCACACACTTGATTATAGTAAGCATAGTGGGGCACTTTATACGATGTAGTTCCTGGATAATGAGTTGACCCACTATGATGTTTGTGACCATTAGATGGTATGAAAGGATTGGGGTAATGTCTCCCATGGTTATGTTCATTAGGCTGTATTGTTGTTGGAGTGTCACTTGGTGGCCCTGATGAAGTAACATGAGGTGTTGTATTCGAAGGTAAGGGTGCACCACAGTATGGGACTTGTGCTGGGTTGGAAGATGCAGTGGCCTCTAAATTAGGTTGTCCCTTCTTATGGCTGTGTTTAAAGAAGGGGCACTTTTGATGTTGCTGAGGTTTCTCACTGCTGTTGGAAGTAGTAGCACAAGTGTTGTTCGTGGGCTATTGTAGTGGTGCAGGTACCTTAGGAATAGTTGGTGGCACTGTGGAAGGAGGGAAAGGATGTGAATGTTGAAAGTTAGGAGGGATGTAAGGTGCATAAGGTGGTGGTTGTGTTGGAGGTATGGGCTGATAGTATTGAGGAGAATGGTATTGTGGTGAGATAGATTATGTTGGCCTAAATGGAGAAACAAGATATTGAACGTGATAAGCATTTGAGTTTGGAAAATATGAAGGGTGCCTCCAGTCTAAGGGTGGTCTCCCCCATGACTGAGATTTTTGCCACTGTGATTGAACACAGTATCTTTGTACGAACTCTGGATGTAACATGTTTCCCCAATGCTCATGTAAATGTAACAATATTGGGCATTGGCCTTTGGGGTGATCGTACAGGCATATGTTGCATTCATACGTAGGATTGGCAGTTGAGTGCTTATTTCCTTTATTCTTTTTTTCTGAATGTCTAATGTTTTGTCCTACTCCTTGGGTTGTCAGAACTCTATCTCCAATGGTGTTGATATATTCTCCACACTTTTGATACATCCATTCCAACATCTTATTGATCTTTGCCTCGGCTTCTTCTAATGATTGTTGTATTGGCAAAGATGATGTTTCCACCTTGAGATTTTTGATTTCTCCTTTTTATGATCATGGACCTTTGTTAAGTTAAAATTCTAGTCCCATTGATGTTTTTCAACACTCTCCCATCTAGCAATATCTCCTTCTTCTTTTGCTACCCGCTTAATAAGCTCATGTACTTAATGGGTTTGTAGTTCATATAGTTGACCTTGGGCATATGTTCCTAAGGTCTCTCTTGTTTCATTACGTAGCCCATCAATAATATGGTACATTAGCCTTTCCTCAGAAAACGCATGGCCTGGACAGCTGTTTAATAATGCATAATATCTTTCTAAGGCCATGTCCAAGGGTTCATGTTTTGCTTGTTTCCACTCTTGGATTTTTTTCCTCAAGGCTGACACTCTTGCGTAGGTTTGATATTTTTCATTAAAAACTTCTACCATTGTTAACCAATGTCATATCGAATTTGGTTTTAACGATCTATACCATACTTTTTCTTGGTCAACTAGTGTCATGGGAAAGAGCTTAAGTTTTTGCCAACCATTATCAATGTTATTCCATGTGCAGGCATCGTAGAAGGCTTGTAAATGTTGATGCGGATCTAAGTCATAGCCTCCTGAAAATGTAGGAAAGTTGTTTAAATCGAGCCTGGGTAGACGGCTCTCTTTACGATGCCTATGTGAGATTCAAACAGCCTCTTGTATTTGCATTAGGCTTGTAGTGGCCAATGGGAGTTCATCGTCATCGGGTAAGTTATGCTTTCGTGTGTTGCGATGATGTTGTTTTTGTTCATGTGTATAAGAGACTCCCACTTCAGGTTGTATACTCCAATCTTCATCATCATATAGTTCGTTGGTTCTCCAATGAACTTCCTCACTAAGTTTGGCATTATTAAAATCTTGTAGGAGAGGCATTGTTGTGTGTGAATTTATGTGACTTTTTATAATTACTTCTTTCTAAGAGATATATCGTTAAGTTCTTTATAGCAACCTTGTATGATATAACTAATCTAGATAACTAGCACCGTCCCTGGCAACAGTGCCTATGATGAGTGGCGAGGTACCCCTACACTCAACCATATGAATACAAGCATTCTTACGCTTGATCCGGTTGAACTCCGCAGATGGACTAGTTGTGGCACCTAGACAGTTATCCTTGGGTCACAATTCTCTGTCTTTCCACTTGGACTAGTATTTTATATTTTTCACATATGATTTAGTCCAGAATGAGGTGTATGATGTGTTCCTAATCTAACGCTACTCCTGAAGGCAATGAAAAGTAATATTAACTATGCTAAGCTAGGAGGAAAAAGGTAAGAGAAAATCTAATCTAGCCTAAGTGCGATGAGCAGCTGATTCCTTGATCATCCGTACACATCTTGGACCTCATGCACGACTACCACTGGGATTACCAAGCGCAAATCCTAGGTACGCCACTAGGATACCAAGTAATCACACTTAAATGCTCATAATCAAGCCGTACTCATTCCGTGTTCTAGGAGTTTAAGGATGAGAGAGAAAATAGTAAATAACAATTAAAAAATAATTAAATAAACAAAGTGAATGCTGCAATGATGAAGTAATCTTGATCTTTATTGCCAGTCATGTGCATGTCCAGGTACATCACACTCGAATAAAGGATGTCGTACAATTACATTCACCACATTGCGGGCAGACACAGGAAAATAATCTATCTTTGGAGTGATCACACTACTAGAGTCTCACTATAATCTATTCTATCTATGCTTAACAAGGGAGAGCCGCTTCTTATTTATAGACATTGCGACTAACTGCGATATCGCATACACGATATCATAGGGAAGATGCGATATTGTGTACGCGATATCGCGGCCCATGCGATATCGCGTCCCATCACCAACCATACAAATCACAAGCAATCATACGTGACCTAGTTAAATTCCATGGATGGGACTAGTTGTTGCATCTAGATCGTTATGCCTTGATCGTGGTTCGCTATCTTCCCACTTGGACTACTGGTAGCTTTGTCACATATGGTTTAGTCCAAAGTGAGGCATACCATCAAATACCATCAAAACTATGTTATGGAGAGCAAGGTTCTCCCCCAAAAATACCATGTTTGATATTATAAGCATTTTCTCATTTTACTTTTCCCCATTTTGAATTTCTGGATCTTTTTTGTCAAGTTTGGTTTGCAATGGAGGAATATATCATTTTAGATAATGTTTCACTGTATTTAAAGTGCAAAATTTTTATATCATGTTTGAAAAATATGTGACCTTCTTATGAGGAAGTTGACTTTGCATAGAATACTTGTTATTGTGTAACATCTAAAATTTTTGCATTGTTAAATGCAATGTATAAAACTAAGTCTCCATGCATGAAATAATAGGAAACCTCATTAAGGCAATTTTCCAATTGATTCATCCCAACTTCTTAAACTTGAGCTTGTGAAAGTCTCCTTGGAACTTATTTTGAGAATCTAGTATCTCATTTTTCATATTTCAAAATTTAGCTTTAAAGGTGATATTTTTCATGTTATGCTATGTTTTTTGCATTTGCTATGGTAATTATTCTTAAAATACCCTATGTTTTATATTCTCTTACACTCCGATTTTCTTGATTGCAAGTGAAGCCACTCTCATTTTTGATACTGAGCTTGTTGTTGTGAATGGAAAAAGTTTCGATTTTATTGATTGCAAGTGGAGCCACTCTCATTTTTTATACTGAGCTTATTGTTGTTAATGGAAAAAGTTCTTTTAATGAAGGAGAGAGTGAACTGTAAAGCACAAATTTCTATAGAGACATTAAATATGCTTTTGACTTCTATCTTTACATTGTCAAGTCTTGATGGATGATATTAAAATAGAATGTTGTACATCAAACCTTTTCTTTGCCATTGATTTTTGTCAACTATATATATTTTGTTAAAAGGAAGTAGCAAAGATGTTTTAGTTCATAATATCATCTACATAAGTGGTTAGATTCTTATCTTGAAATTTTGTTTTCTTGAACAAGCAAGAAAACTGTTTTATAATAGTTAAATTTGGATTTGGTATTCATGATGAAGAATCAATTGCATAATTATCTAATCTGAAAAATACAATTATTGAAAGAATCATTTTCCTAGTACCAGCTAATTCTTAACTTAACATGGGCATTTAAACCTTATCTGTTTCAATAACTTGGGAAGTAAATTCCATTTTATGACATTTTATACTCTCTTTTGGAAGTCAAAGCAATTTGCCACAAATTTTGAGGTCATTGGTACCTTGTAACGTGTTTATATATGGGTATCAAGTTTGAGTCCAGGTTCAAGTGGTTGTAAGGCTATGCATAAAAAGTAAAAGTACCAACTATTTAAAAAATAATAGAGATGGAGTATTAACAAGAATCATTGAAAAAACTGAAAAACTTCAAAACTAGTTCTTATTAAATAAATTCAAGTTGAAAACTGAAATTCCTTTAGAAGCTAATTTGTTGAGATTGAAAGTTGAAGCAATGTATCATTTCTTAATATTTTACATGAGAAATAAAATTAGATTGTAATGTAAGAAAATTTTGTTGTAAGACATTGATCAAAACATGTATCTAACCAAATTGTACCAACTCACCGAATTGTGAAAATAAAACAAAAATTGACCTCCAACCATTGATGCTCTCATTTGGACTACGTGAACATGTTTTGGTTTCTTCTATCACACTAATGCTCAACAATGATGATGTATGCAAACTTTGAATGTTTGTGATAGGGATCCAAAAACTATAACACCGTAGTGAGTTTGATATCTTCTAGTGTTTTCTTATTATCTAATGAGCAGTGAGCAACCCCTATGCCCATATATATGAATCTCAAGCGTTCAGGCATGATCCAGTCAAATTCCATACATGGGACTGGTTGTGGTTTCTAGATCATTATGCCTTGATCGTAGTTCGTTGTCTTTCCACTTGGACTAGTGGTAGCTTTGTCATGCATGGTTTAGTCCAAAGTGAGGCATATGATGGTTGATGTTATTCTGGCCCTATGCAACTCCTAATGATAATAGAGAAATGAATTATTTAATCTAATTTACAACAAAAAGATAAAATCTAAACTAGCCTATGGGCAATGAGCATCCATTCTCAGCTTGCTACATATGTCCTGAACCCCACGTATCCATTACTAGGATTACTAAGTGCTATGTTACTGGGTGAACCAAGCAATAACATTGCTAGGATTACCAAGCGAATATATGTTTACACCCAAACCTGGTCACACTCATTCCACCAATTGATTAACTTGCATGAAAATGTAAATATTAACTACATACATGAAAAGTAAATTACATGGAAAGTAAATATATTCTAAGTCAAAGTGTTGTAATGAATAAGAATCAATCTCAATGTTATTGCCATTTATGGAATATGTCTAGGTA
>MNCI01034666.1:305024-327184 GCA_015680685.1 Gnetum montanum
ACATCCCTAGCCCCCATGACTAATGAGCGTAACCTCGAAAGTGCACAAGTTTTTGAACAATTGAAACCAAAGGTCTAATTTAGAAGATGACCAAATAAGATTTAAATTGAAGTATATTTTAATAAAAAAAGTAGGAAAAAGTAAAAAGTAATTGAAAGGGATGAGAAGTAGTTCCAAACTCATTTATAAATTTAGAAAAATCATCATTGATGTTCTAGAAGATGTGAAGGTTAGTTCAAGGCCATGATCAATAAGAGTTATGCAAGTAGATCCTCCCCAAAGCAAGCTCCTACCATGATTCTCATGCATAACCACTTCTATAGATGTCCATGGACATCTTAGAAGTTAAATGTAGATAATTTCCTTATTCCAAATAGCACACAATTGTCATGGTTGGGATGTTGCACTATACTACACAAAAGCAAAAGGCTCATAATTGTATGCAGTAATGAGGTGAATAATGGAATGAGAAGGGATTGTAGAGATAGGGATGTAAGGTGTTTTACCATGTTCAAAATAGGCTCTTGTGACAAATGTGATTAAAATAATCATCATACCTATTCATCCAATTTTGGACCAAGTCCATACCATTAATAGTAACCTTGCATGTATGTGTTCCCTCCTGTCTACTATCATGAGTCCACAACCACCTCAAAGAACAATCATCACTCCAAAAAGAGAAGAAAAAAGAAGGAATGGCCTTAGAGGGGTAAGTTGAGGCAATTGTAATATGTCATTCCAACCCCATAACCAATGCTTGTAGCCCATTATTATGTTTAAGGAGTGTGCTTTGAATTTCCATTATTTGTTTTTTTTTGTTGGATTTTATAATTTTATGATTTTGGATTAGAACCACACCATGCAAAGACTTTTTCTTCCTATTATTGGTCAATAATAGGAGTGATGATACAGTCCACGAGGAGTCATAAGCCACACAAAGGAAGTCAAGAAGAGAACCCAACAGGTCCCCTTGAGGTCACATTCTTTGCCATTCCCACTTGGTCATTTCCTTTTTCTTCAAGGTACAATGATCATTGATTGATTTTAGTTTCATGAAGGAAGAATCAAATTGCTTTCATGATAAGATCTTTTATTTTGAGAACTAAAGGGATGGATGAGGTGGTCTCACTACTTTACACAATTACTTACCCAATCATCTTGATAGTATAGCATAAAAACCCAACACATGGTGTTTTTTTTTGAGAGAATGTTCGGGAATGTATTACTGAAAGAAAGGTACACGACTATACAAGTACAAGTGGGGGGAGGAGCCCTGGGCCCCCACAAAAGACTGAAAAACCATGCCGACCCCCACGGCCGAAAACCTCGAAGCCGTACAGACGTTCAAAAGACACATCATGACTTGGAAATATTATTAACAAAAACATAAAAGACAATCATAAATATTAAGAAAAAGACTCAAGAAAAGAGAAAAGTATAAAGAAAAGATAAATAACAAGAAATGGAAAACATATTAAGAATTAGAAAATTTTGGAAGAAATAAGAAAATGATAAAAAAATTGTAAAACAAAAACCTGAAAAACACTTATTAGCTCTTGAACCAAGATGGAGAATCTCCTCCATGACTAAACTTATGGCTACACATTCAAGAGATGGACCACATAATCCCCTAGCTATACACCACTATTTTCCCATCTATCACCATTACTAATTTAATTAATCATGTTGTGGCACATCTAACATTTGTGATAGTCTTGTTTGGATCATTTGGAGATGTATCTTCATTTAGACTTGAAGGTATTTCTATTTTGGAGGGTCCATATGTGTTTGCTTCTCCTTCTTGATTTTCTATTTTAATTCCTAGGTCTTTGTGTTTAATATCCTCTTTTGGTGTATAATCACAGTGTAAGATATCCATGTCTAAGTCCTCTATTTGGTTCATTTTCTTAAGTCTAGAACTAATAAGTGGATCGGTTGCTTCCATGCTCCTTTGAAATAACTTTATATTCTCATTTTCAAGCCACTGGGTGTCTTTTGGCTTAGTGGCTACTACATAGACTAGTTTTTTCTCACACACTTGTTCCTTTACTTTATTGTGGGTTGCATTAATATTTTGAATTCCTGGTCCACAACTCCACCCCTTACTATTAGTGATGCATGGATTTTTCTACCTCTCCACAATGATAGGCTCATTATTTATGTATTGTGTTGGAGTGGTGATGGTTGTTGGCTTTTGCATATGATTAGGAGACATCATTTTTGTAAAGAAGGATTTGGTAGCAGATTGGCCTTGTGTAGGTTCCGATGTGTCAGTAGGTCTACGCATTTTGTGCTTGTGTAAGGAAACTACCCTAAAGAGAGAACATTTTTAAGGTTTTGGTTGAGATCTACCAGCATTATTATTTCTATGTATGTTCACAACACATGTGGCATTCTTCCATTGATATTGTGGTGTCGAACCATCTTGTGTTATGGGCAATGACATATGATGGGGGGAAGTATGAGAATATTGAGGATATGATGAAGGATGAGAGGTGTGAGATGGTGATCCTTTAGAAGATGTTATGGGTTGATGATATTTGGGAGATTGGTAGTAGTCATTTTAGGTAGAGGAAGTAGAACCAGTTGAGGGAACAAGTTGTTGAACATAGTAGTCATACAGGTCCGACTAGCAATAAGGGTATTACTAGTTTGTTGATAGCATCCCCCACTATGGGTTTTGCCACTGTAGTTGATAGTAATTTTAAGGTTGATAAGAAGTCCCAGTAGGATAGTACGGTCAATTGTAGGACTATCTATAATTACCTTATGAAAAGATAATATCATAGGCATTTACTTTTGTACAAACTTGGGATTCAATGAAAAAGCCCAATACTCATGTACATGTAACATAACTAGGCAATAGCCCTTTGCATGATCATAAAGGTAGATGTCACATCCATCATCCTCTTCTGTGGTTGTGTCTATAGCCTCTTCTTCTACAGCCCTTTTTCCTTTTGTTTCTTGGTTTGTTTTCCTCTTCATATTTTGATCACCTAATTTTTTTTGCATTACTTTCTCATCTATGGTTTTTATGTAAGTTGTAACTTTGTCATTCATCAACTCCCACATCTTATCTAGCCTTACTTCAAGCTCATTGAGAGATTTTTCTATTGGCAAGTTTTGTTGTGAAATCACCTCATCAAGAGCTACCTCTTTTTCCTCATCATAGATATGGACCCTCTTCTTTTGAAGAGTTGGATCCTAGTTATATTCCTCCACATTCTCTTATTTACATAGCTATTATTCTTCTTTTGCCACCCACTAGATTAGCCTTTGTATTTGATGGGATTTTAGTTCGTATAACTAACCTTAGGCATAAATCCCAAGAGTCTCCTTTATTTGATTACAAAGCCCATATGTGATGTAGAAACATTACACTTTTTAAGAGAAATCATGGCTTGGACATCTATGTGGTAGAGAACAGTATCTATCCAAGGCCACATCCAAGGATTCATGATTTTCTTACTTCCATCCTTGGATTTTTTTCTTAGGTTGAACACTCTTGGATAGGTTTGGTATTTTTTTTTTTGAAGAGTTCCAACATTGTGGACCATTGATTTATTGAATCTGGTTCCAACAATCTATACCAACTTTCAGCTTTGTCTACTAGTATCCTAGGAAAAAGCTTAAGCTTTTGCCACTTATATTTGATATTTTACAAGGTGCAAGCATAATGGAAGGCTTGTAAGTGATGTTGTGGATTAGAATTATAGCCTCCCCTAAATTTAGGAATGTTATCCATATCAAGCCATTTGATGTGGCTATCCCTTTGATGCCTTTGGGGTATTTTAACTACCTCCCTAATCTATGTCAAGCCCCTAGTAGCCAACAAGGGTTCATTTGTACCAGACACGTCATGGTGGTAAGCTATATTTCTATTCATCTAATTATGATGATCTTATTTATGCTTATTTTTATGTTTTTTATTTTTTCCTTTAAGCCTATTCGATCATCATCTTGACCCCTTAGTGGAGCTCTATCTCTATACCTACGTTCATCTTCATCAGAACTAGACATTGAAGAGGAAGTGGAACATGATGAATTCCAAGACTTTCTTAGATGAGTTTAGAGGAGGTCCTAGGCCTTAAGGTCCTCCTTATTCTAAGACTTTCTTCATCTCATCCAGGATTGTCTGTACTAGTTGAATGCAGTCCTTGCATGTAGTAAAGGTGGAAATGAGCATATGAAACCCTTGCTTGCAATTTTTCACTCCAATTCTCTTCAGTATAGAACTTATCATTTCTCCTAAGAGTATTCTCATCATACAATGTATTATTGGTCCTATGTGAAGAAGACATGGTTTTATTTGTCAATGTGTGTGCCGTAAAATATTAATATTTTCTAAAAGATAAATCAGTAATACTTTTATAGTGATCATTTATAATATAAACAATCTAGATAACTAGCAGGATCCTTAGCAATGACATCAATAATGAGTATTGGGTACCACATATGTCTAGCCATATGAATCACAAGTGTTCATGCACAATCCAATCAAATTCTATGGACTGGACTAGTTGTAGCATCTAGATCATTATGCCTTGATGACATTGTTGTTTTCCCACTTGGACTAGTGGTAGCTTTGTCATATACGGTTTAGTCCAAAGCGAGGCACATGATGGTTGATATTATTCTGGCCCTATGCTACTCCTAATGCTAATAGAGAAATGAATTATGTAATCTAATTAACAATAAAAAGATAAAGTCTAAACTAGCCTACAAGTGATGAGTGTCTGTTCCTTGCTTACTACACACGTCCTGAACCAACATATCTACTATTGGGATTATCAAGCACAATGCTACTAGGCAAACCAAGCAATAACATTACTAGGATTACCAAGGAAATACATATTTATACTTAAAACTAGTCATGCTCATTCTGCCAATTGATTAACTAGCATGAAAACGTAAGTATTATCTATCTGATCTAAGTCAAAGTGCTACAATGAATAAGAATCAATCTCTCTATCTTATTGTTGTTCATGGAATGTGTCTAGGTACATTGCCACTTGAATAAGATGTTGTACAACTAACTCATATCCATAGTACAGGCATTTCTCTAAGACTACGAAATAAAATTGCAAGAGTTTGGCTACTTTATTGACAAAAGAATGGAATGAATCATGCATCCAAGTGTTGTATTTATAGGTAGGCATGCATATCATGATATCAAATATTCAATATTGGGGCTAAAATATCGGATTCTTGATATCAGATATCCAATATTGGATACCTAATACCTTAGTCACTACAAAACACAGTTCATCATTCTCTCATCAAGAACATTTTATAGGCCAAAAACTCAGTTACCAAGGATTAACTTCTAGTTTAAATGGGAAATATGAGACCATTCTTGTGAAAATCGTTACAACAAATTTAGTTGGTTTCATATTTGAAACTATTTGTTTTCCATAATGCGTAAACGATTACATTGAAACTTTTCATAACACGTAAATGGTTACATTAAAACTTTCAATAGCATAGGAACAATTATATTGAAACTTTCAATAACTCATAAACGATTATATTGAAACTTTCCATAACATGTAAACAAATACATTGAAACTTTCAATCATGTGTAAAAGGTTATATTAAAACTTTCAATAAAGCATAAACGGTTATATTAAACTTTTTTTTTTGCCATAACACGTAAATGGTTTACATTGCCCCACTTGGTCTTCATATTTAAGCTAATATCCATCAAACCCAACTTTCAAGAAATAAATGCTTGAACCATGCTAATAGTTCCTCTAAATGTAAGTATTATCTTTCATGTATTACAATGTATTATTTCTCAAGCTTAATTCCTTATATGGTAACTAAACTTTAAGAATAAACCCAATGTTTATTCTAGGTCTTGCCATGTGTCAATTTTCCTTAATAACTATATGTGCAAACTAGATATGAGGAAACATTACAACTAAATAAGAGTTTCATTAAGAGTATAAAATTATACGTACAAAGAAATTACATTATGAAACCAAGTCCCATATGAACTACATGATCCTTAAATGCCTTCAATGACATTCCTTTTGTCAAAGGATTAGCTATCATCAATTCAGTGCTTATATGCTCAATAATCACTTTCTTTTTCTTAATATGTTCCCTTATGGCTAAGTACTTTATGTCAATGTGTTTACTTCGACTACTACTCTTATTATTCTTAGTCATAAAGATAGTAGCTTAATTGTCACAAAATATTCTTAATGACCTAGATATAAAATCTACAATTCTAAGGCCTAACATGAAACTCTTCAACCATACACCATGTGAAGTAGCCTCAAAACGAGAAATGAACTTTGCCTCCATTATGGAGGTAGCAACCAAAGTTTGCTTTCCACTCCTCCAGGATACAGATTCTATAGCCAACTTAAAAACATAATCAAATGTTGATTTCCTTGAATTAACACAGCCAACAAACTCTAAATCAAAGTAGCCAATCACCTTTAGATTGTCAGTTCATCTATACATAAGCATGTAATCTTTTGTAGCTTGAAGGTACATCATCATCTTCTTTGTGACCCTCCAATGGTCAATGCCTATATTACTCTGATATTTGTCCAACATTCCTACAACAAATGCAATGTAAGGTCTTGTGCATACTTGAGCATATATTAGGCTTACAATAATTGAAGCATATGGAATGTTACCCATCTGCCTTTTCTCTAAATTATTTTCTAGGGTACTAGTTCAAATTAAACCTGTTACCCTTCATAATGGATGTTATACTTAATGAACAATCTTTCATTTGAAACCTCTCTAAAGCTTTATTAAGATAGGTTTCTTGTGACAATCCCAAGATACATCTAGATCTATCCCTATGGATCTTAATGCCAATGACATAAGATGCCTTATCCATATCCTTCATGTCGAAGTTCTTAGAGAGAAATTATTTCACCTCATATAGAAATCCATTATCATTGGTTGCAAGAAGGATATCATCCACATATAATTCAAAGAAATAGATTTTTCTCCCACTAATCTTCTAGTATATACATTAATCCATGATTTTCTCTTCAAAACCAAATGAAGTGATGACATCATGGAATTTTAAATACCATTAACTTGAGGCCTATTTCAATCCAAATATTGATTTCTGGTGCTTGCATACCAATTACTCACCACCACTAAAGAAAAATCCTTTAGGTTATTTCATATAAACCTCCTCCTCTAGATCACCATTGAGGAATGTCATTTACACATCCATCTAATGTAATTCAAAATCAAAATGGGCAACCAATGTCATAATTACACAAAGGAAGTCCTTCTTAGATACAGGAGAAAAGGCCTCCATGTAATCTATTCCCTTTCTCTAAGTGAACCCTTTAGCAACAAGTCTTGCCTTATATATTTCATTGTTGCCTAATGAGTGTTTCTTTGTCTCAAAGACCCATTTGCATCCAATGGCTTTTACACCATTAGGCAACTTAACAAGATTCCAAACTCCATTAGATGACATAGAGTTCATCTCATCTTTCATGGCATCATATCACAAGTCATATGCCTTACAACTCATGTCTTATGAAATTGTTTTGGGATCATTTTCAGCTCCTATGTTGTAGTCAGACTCATATAGATACACTATATAGTCACTAGGAATCACCAATCACCTTACTCTAGTAGATCTCCTTAATGTTGCTTCATCATTCTCCTAAGGAGCATGTTGTTCAACAGCCTGTTCAATAAGTTCTGGTATTTATTGCTTAGCTAGATCTATTGTTCCTTGATTAGCAATCTATGGAACTTCAATGATTGATTATTGTTCATCATGTGTTTGTGCTCTAAGCATGTTGTGTACAATAATCAATTTATCACTTAAAGTAGAGGTTGAGTGTCTACATGATCTTTCTCAGGAATAGTGTTCTAGTATCGATTTCTGCCACTAATCAAATCTTTTTTTAAGAAATTTAGCATTCCTTAATTTCATAAACCTAGTAGTATATGATGGGTAATAAAATCTATATCCCTTAGATCGTTCAACCTATCCTACAAAATACCCGCTTATGGTCCTTGGGTTTAGCTTCTTTTCTTGTTGATTATAGACTCTTACTTCAGAAAAGCATCCCCAAATGCCTATATGTTGCAATCTCGATTTCCAACCTTTCCATGGTTCAAATGGTATCTATGAGATAGCCCTAGTTGAAACTTGGTTTAATATATACACAACGATCTTGAGAGCTTCAGCCCATAAGGACTTAGGAAGCTTGGTGCTACTAAGCATACTTTGCACCATGTCCAATAATGTTTTATTTCTTCTCTCTACCACACCATTATGGTTTGGAGAACTAGGCATAGTGTATTGGTCAACAATCCCATGTTTTTGAAGAAACTTAGTAGATGGAATAGGAGCTTGTCCATCATCATTGTATCTATCATAGTATTCACCACCTCTATCAAACCTCACTATCTTTATTTGCTTACTGCACTATTTCTCTACTTCAACCTTAAACACCTTAAAGACATCTAAAGCTTCGTTCTCATTATGAAGTAGGTAGAGATACATATATCATAAGTAATCATCAATAAAAGTAATGGAATACTTTTGACCATACGCATCCATATTTGGACTTCAAACATTTGTATGTATGATCTCTAATATGTCTAAACTTCTCTTGGCATTTTTCTTTGACATATTGGTCTACTTTCCCTTTATGTAGTCCACACAAGTGTCAAAGTTAGTGAAATCTAGAGTACTAAGTACTCCATCATTAGCTAATCTCTTTATTATCTTAATAGAGATATGTACTAATCTACAATGCCATAACATAGAGGATTCTTTATTCATAACACATCTCTTAATGTTGACACTATCATGAACATGCATAGAAGTATAAAGAGTTTCATTTTGTAAACTAAGTTTGAAAAGACCATCTTTCAATGTACCATTTCCAATAAGTTCATATCTATAATATAAACTAAATATATTATCTAAACAATTAAAGGAAAATCCCATTGATACAAGCCTTGAAACATAAATTTAATTCCTCAAAAAACTTGGAATATAAAATGTCTTTTCCAACTCTAAAACAAAACCAATGCTTAAAACTAATTTTCATGTTTCAACTGCCTCCACATGTAAGCACATCTTGTTCCTTAAATAGGTGCACAACTCACTTTCCACTGGCTTCCTTAGGTTTTTCACCCTTGTAAGGAATTAGTAACATGGATTGTAGAACTAGAGTCAATATACTAGTTGTTATGGCCAACATCAACCATATTATATTCAAAACAAATAAGTGAGAATTGAGCACCTTTCTTCTAAAGCCAATTTTGATATTTAGGATAATCCTTCTTTACATGCCCTTTCTTCTTGCAAAAAAAGCATCTAGATTCCTTCTTAATATCAACTTGTGCAAGCAATTTTCCTTTTCCCTTATTCTTGGCTTGCTCCTTATTCTTTTCTTGTGTAGCCAAATGAATACTCTCTTCTACTTCCATAGCAAGTCTACCCTCTTCTTGTACACACATGGTCATTAGTTCATTGATTAACCATTTTACACTATGTGTGTTATAAGAAATCTTAAAGGGTCCATATTACTATGGGAGCATGTTCAAGATGTAGTGCACAAGGAAAGACTTTAACATCTCAACCTCAATTATTTTTAACTAAGTCGCTATCTCACTCATTTGCATGATGTGCTCACGCACACCATAAATTTTGTTGAGCTTCATGGATGAAAATTTTAGTGCTAATGTGCTAGCGAAAGCTTTATTTGATTATTCAAATAGTTCATCAATTACCTTCATCAAAGCTTGCACATGGTCATATTGTTCAAATGAATCATGCATACCAACCAAGATCTTGGTCTTTCTGAGCATGATATAGAGGCGATTAGATCGCTACCATTTTTCATAACAACCAACATCATCCAATTGGTTAGTTTTCGTAATGGCTGGTGGTTCATCCTTATGGATAGCATAGTCAATGTCCATCCAACAGAATTCTCTCCTTCCACATCTTATAATTATTACCCTTTAATTTAGGAATGTCGCATTTAAAATCTGAGTAGTTCACAGGTTGTATTACTACATAAATTAAAACATGCTCATGCCACTAAATTCGAGGTTAAAATACTATATGACATGTTTACCAATGTAAATCATGCATAAAATATGAATCAAATGACATAAAAATTTCCTATGGGTTAAATTCTTAATTCAAAAATATTCATATATCCTTATGATGAAACTATTAAATTATATCCCTTTTCTTAATCCTTGTGGGTAAATTAATAAAAATAATTTAATACATCATCCTAATTAATCCTATCAAATATAATAAAAATTCCTATGGGAAACAATTTATTATATTACATATGATTAATCCTAATTTAATGTTTATTTACCATATGTGATCCAAAGACTCTTAATATATAATTTTGCATAATTAAAGATGTTGTGGCTACTCTCTAATTATACAAAATTATATAGATAACTAGCCATTTATTTTTATCCACAAAAATTGTTTTCCTAATGCATATATCAATATATCTCTTTATAGATATATACAAAATAAATTATGCATAAAATAAATTATTTCTAAAATAAATTACCAAATTTTAACATTCCTTAAGAAATATGGTATTAAAATAAACATAATTTTATTTTAGAAATATTAATCAATAAGCAACTTTATGCATTTTTAAATGAATTGCCAAAATTTTAAAATTCATAAAAATTTTGGTAATTTTAATCCCAAAAATATTTTAGAAATGCCAAAACAACTTAATTTGCAAGAATTGAATAAAATTTAGCATAAATTAAACTTTAGAATTTTATCGAATCTAAATGACAAAATTCTGAATTTCACAAAATTTCAAAAAAAATATTTAGCATGATTTCATAAAATGACATGTTCTTTTTGCAAAGCATTGTGTGTTTCATAACTTCAAAACAACATGTCGTTCAGCTAATGTAAAAATGGTATTATTTTAAAGCTTCCTTAAATGCAAAATCTAGCATCATTTTTGATGTTTCAAATCACCAAATTATTAAAAATTTAATCCCTTAATGATTTCTAACATTATTTTTCACAAATAATCATTGAAAAATAAATTCTACCGATTCAAACCATCGTTGAAAACTTTGTTAATAGAAACCTCATCTAAATAAGTTCTAAGCATCAAGACAAAGACCTAATCGGCCCCGATATCAAATGTAAGAAAATTTTGATGTAAAAGATTGATCAAAACATGCATTTAACCAAAATGTGAAAATAAACATAAAACCAACCTCAAGCCATTGATGCTCTCGTTTGGATTGCGTGAATGTGTTTCAAAGAGTGTTTTGGATTCTTCTATCACACTAATGCTCAACAACAACAATGATGTATGCAGACTCTAACTGTCTATGATAGGGACCCAAAAGCTATAACACTATCATGAGTTTGATATCTTCTGGTGCTTGTTTGTTTTCTTATCAAGACCATTTTATAGGTTAGAAAATTAATTACCAAGGATTAAATTCTAGTTTAAATGAAAAATATGAGACCATTTTTATGAAAGCCATTACAACAAATTTAGTTGGTTTCAAATTTAAAACCATTTGTTTTCCATAATGCATAAAGGGTTATATTAAAACTTTTCATAAGATGTAAATAGTTTCATTGAAATTTTCAATAACACGTAAACGATTATATTAAAACTTTCATAAATAGTTATATTGAAAATTTTCATAATGTGTATATAGTTACACTGAAACTTTCAATCATGCATAAATGATTATATTGAAACCATTTGTTTGCCATAATGTGTAAATGGTTTACATTTAATAATAATAATTCAAAACAACTTTGGAAACTTGTTACAAAGAAAGTTTTAGAAAATCACAAAATGAGGCACATACATATATATGTATGTATGTATTCAATTTTATTAAAACTTTCAATAACACGTAAACAATTATATTGAAACTATTTTTTTTCCATAACACGTAAATGGTTTACATTTAATAATGATAATTTGAAAAAACCTTGGAAACTTGTTACAAAGAAAGTTTTAGAAAATCACAAAATGAGGCACACATGTGCACACACACATATATCTCTTCAATTTTACTAACCAAATTAGAGGTGGCAAACATGATGATATATGCAACAATTCTAATATCTATAAGAACGCTAATTAGCAAAGATCACTCATCTTTGAGTGGAAAGGGGAATATAGAATATGTCTTATTGGAAGTGGTAGAAGATGAGAAATATGCATTAGTATAATGTTCTAGAAAATAATTTTTTTAAAAGAAAATGACAAATCTAAGTCTGGTGTGTCTTGTATGAGCTATTCAAGTTGTGTGTTAGTTATAGAGAATTATATAGAAGAAGTGTTCAAATTGCCTCAATATTAAACACATTTATTACACTCAAGATTTATTACTACTAATATATTTTGAAGAAATTCATCTTACAGATCCTTTCAGTCTACATAGACATAATAAAATATTTATATTAGTATCATACATGTTCACATCATGCACCGTTATGAGCATTCAAGAGCACTGAAATAGATTTCAATGTCAACAATGAATGTAAATATAAATTATCCATATAAGACAGTCTTCAAGATCATTGAAAATTGACAGGACAACAACAAATAGCATTGTGTCTCAATGCAATAGCACTTGACACATAAGTAAATATTATCTCAGCATACCAGAAATTGAATTAGTACTAGAAATATCTAAAATAGAATTAGTAGTTGGAAAGGAATGCAGGATCAAGTATTTTACACCTGATGGCTGTTGATGCCAACATTGCCTATGGTAGGGACAAGGCCATGACTTATTGGTCTACACACCAAGGTATGGTTTCATGATTTGAATAGGGGTGCTTTCAATGAGAGGTATCATGCAACCTTTAAATTATTATCATTTATCAATAGAACCACCTCTCCTCACAACGATGACCCCTACTTATAGTTTGTTTTCAGGTTTTAATCCTTCCCTTTCTCCTAAAATGATGACCCCTAATTATATTTTTCTTAACTTCTACTTAAAGCATTATTATATGTACAAAAGAAAATACAAGCAACATTTAAGGGGTTGTTATAAGAACTAGATGATGGTACATATCACTAACATGAAAAAAAAAATTATAGAACTTGATTAGAATTTGTGTGACATATTATCCAATGAAATAAAACTCATAACTTAACCTTTCTAAATCAAACATTTGGATTTGACACTAGCCCTGATTTTTTAAAATTTATATAACCTTAGGATTCTATATACCCAGACTTAAGTCATGCAAAGGCCACACTACAATGGGGCGTTGTTGGCATAAACTACACACACAAAACCCCTATGCTGAATATTTCTAAATTTAGATTTATATTCTATATAAGAGAGATGCTCCTCTCGACATTATGGAAATTGTTAGGATATCATATCCATCTGAAATAACATTTAGCATCTCTAGGAAGTTTTAAGGTGAAGTTCGTTAATTCTCAGAGGGTTTTGATAACTCAGAGTTCTAATATATCTTCTTCTCAGTCCTTGAAGTTGGGTTTCACTTTCAAAAGCATATCAACAAAAGATATGGAGGATGCATATTATCCTTACTTGGATAAACAACTCGAATATATGTTGGATGAAGAATTAAAAATAGGAGTTGAAGCTATAAATTTGGATTTAGACATAATAATAAACATTACTAAAAATATCAATGGCCCATCAAATAAAGAGCTAGCTAGCATGGTAGAGGGCATGTCATGGCAATTGTGGTGGTGGTGGGCAACATTGGCAACATGGGTAATTGACGTGCAAGTGGTAGCAAAGGTGAACGTAACCAACAATGGTGGACATGAATGAATGATGGACGTGGACATTCATAACAGCGGTGGCGAGATGCTTATAAGAGGGGAAGTGATTAGCAAGCAAGAGGGGAAGACATTGCTCAAGGTCTCTCACTCACTAGCAGTAGACGATAGTCAAAAGGCAACAATGCATGTCATCAAATGGTAAATAGCAGTGGCATGCAAGGATGATGATTATCTCTTAGCCTCCCCCTCTCTCATTAGTAGGTGCATCAACAATGGCACGTGGAAGTGTGCACATGATAGGTAGTCAGTTGTTGATTAGAGCAAGGCCTCTCTCTCCTAGCGATCAGTGGGCAAACGACATTTATGGCAGTAACATCTACAACATCGTCCATGTTAGGCATGGGGCCATGCCTTATTGGTCTAATCACCAAGGTATGGTTTTAGATTTGAATAGGGTGCTTTCAATGAGAGGTACCATGCAACCTTTAAATTATTATCATCTATCAACAAAATCCCCTCTCCTCACAATGATGACCGTACTTATAGTTTGTTTTTGGGTTTTGATGTCCCCTTTCTTCTAAAATGATGATCCCTAATTGTATTTTACTTAACTTCTACTTAAACCATTATTATATGTACAAAAGAAAATACAAGCAACATTTAAGGGATTGTTATAAGAACTAGATGATGGTACATATCACCAACATGAAAAAAAATTATACAACCTAATTAGAATTTTTGTGACATATTATCCAATGAAATCAAACCCATAACTTAACCTTTATAAATCAAACATTTAGATTTGACACTAGCCCTAATTTTTTAATATTTATAAACCTTAGGATTCTATGTATGTAGAATTAAGTAACGCCAAGGCCCCCTTACAATGAGGTGTTGCTGGCATTAGTTGCATACACAAAACCCCTATGCTAAATATTTCTAAATTTAGATTTATATTCTGTGTAAGAGAGATGCTCCTCTTGACATTGTAGATATTTTTAGGATATCATATCCATCTAAAATAACATTCAGCATCTCTAGGAAGTTGTAAGGTGAAGTTCGTTAATTCTCATAGGGTTTTGATCGCTCAGAGTTCTAATATATCTTCTTCTTAGTCCTTGAAGTTAACTTTCACTTTCAAGAGCATATCAATGAAAGATATGGAGGATGCATATTATCCTTACTTGAATAAACAACTCAAAGATATGTTCAATGAAGAATTAAAAACAAGAGTTGAAGCTATAAATTTGGATTCAAACATAATAACAAACATTACTAAAAATATCAATGGCCCATCAAATAACGAGCCAGCTAGTGCAACAACAAGTGTTTCATGGGAGTCATGGCGGTGGTGGAAAATGTGAGCAACATGAGTAACCTACGTGCAAGCAATGGTAGATGTGGATGTAATTGACAGTGGTGGATGTGGGTGAGTGGCAAACATGGACATTCATAACAGTGGTGGGGAGTGACGTATAAGAGGGGAAGTGGTCAGCAAGTAAGAGGGGAAGACATTGTCAGAGGTCTCTTACTCACTAGTTGTGGATGACAATCAGAAGGCAGCAACATGTGGTGTCAAACCGTAGATAGCGACAGCGCACGGGGATGATGATCATCTCTTGGCTTCCCCCTCTCCTATCAATAGGCATGTCAATAGGGGCATGTAGATAACATGCATGTGGTAGGAAATCACTGGGCAATTAGAATAAGGTCTCTCTATCTTGGCGATTAGCAAGCAAAGGGAATTTGTGGCAATAGCATCCATGATGGCTTCCAATGGCTACAGCATGCACGTGCATCAGCAAGAGCATGGCAGTCAGCTACTAGTGATGAGCAGGCACATGAACAACTATGGTAGTGGTGAATTTAGATGGCACGCGGTGATCTTGTAGGTAGCATGAGGTGATGACCATAGCATGTAACAATGACACGTGCACAATAGCAGACGACAGTAACTAAGGGTAGGAGCAATAGATGGTAGTGTGTGTCAGAGGCATATCTTTTAGAAAAAAATAATTATTAAAAAGTTACATAAATTCACACACAACAATGCCTCTCCTACAAGATTACAATAATGCCACACTTAGTGAGGAAGTTCATTGGAGAACCAACGAACTATATGACAATGAAGATTGGAGTACGCAACCCAAGGTAGGGGTTTCTTATAAACATGAACGAAAGCAACATCATCCCAACACACGTAGGTATAACTTACAAGATGACGATGAACCCCCACTGGCCACTACAAGCTTAATGCAAATACAAGAGGTTGTTCGAATCTCACGTAAGCATCGTAAAGAGAGCTGTCTACCCAAGCTTGATTTAAACAACTTCCCTACTTTTTCAGGAGGCTATGACTTAGATCCGCATCAACATTTACAAGCCTTCTACGATGCCTACACATGGAACAACATTGATAAAGATTGGAAAAAACCTAAGCTCTTTCCTATGACACTCGTTGACCAAGCAAAATTATGGTATAGATCGTTAAAACTAAATTGAATACAACGTTGGTCAAAAATGGTAGAAATCTTTAACAAAAAATATCAAACCTACGCAAGAGTGTCAGCCTTGAGGAAACAAATCCAAAGGTGGAAACAAGCACAACATGAACCCTTAAACATGGCCTTAGAAAGATATTATGCACTATTAAACAATTTTCCAAGCCATGGGTTTTCCGAGGAAAGGCTAATGTACCATATCATTGATGGGATACATAATGAAACAAGAGAGACCTTAGGAATGTATGCCCAAGGTCATCTATATGAACTACGAACCCATTAAGTCCAAGAGCTTATTAAGTGGGTAGCAAAAGAAGAAGGAGAATTGGCTAGATAGGAGAGTGTTGAAAAACATCAACCAGACCAAAATCACAACTTAACAAGGGTCCATGATCATAAAAAGGAGAAATCAACCAATCTCAAGGTGGAAACATCATCTTTGCCAATACAAAAAACATTAGAAGAAGCCAAGGCAAAGATCAATAAGATGTTGGAATGGATGTATCAAAAGTGTGGAGAATTTATCAACTTTATTAGAGAAAGATTTTTGACAACCCAAGAAGCAGGAAAAAATAGTAGACAATCAGAAAGAAGGGATAAGGAAAATAGGAGCTCAACTGCCAATCATACGTATGAATGTAACATATGCTTATACGATCACCCCAAGGGCCAATGTCCAATATTGTTACATTTACATGAGCACTGGGGAAATACATTACATCCAGAGTTTGTATAGAGATACTTTGTTTGATCACAGTGGCAACAATCCCAATCATAGGGGAGACCACCACTAGATTGGAGACACCCTTCATATCATCTGAATCCAAATGCTTATCTTGTTCAACATCATGTTTCTGTACTTTATCTCACCACAGTACCATTCTCCTCAATACTATCAGCCCATGCCTCCAACACAACCACCACCTTGTGTATCCTATACTCCTCCTAACTTTCAACATTCTCATCCTTTCCCTCCTTATACATCGCCACCAACTGTTCCTAAGGTGTATGCACCACCACAACAACCCATGAATGACACTTGTGCTACTACTACTAATAGCAGTGAAAAGCCTCCTCAACATCAAAAGCGTCCTTTCTTTAAACACGGCCGTAAGAAGGGACAAAACAATTTCAAGGCCACTACATCCTACAACTCAGCACAAGTCCCACACTGTGGTGCATCCTTACCTTCAAACCCAACACCTCATGTAACTTCATCAGGGCCACCAACTGACACTCCAGCAATCATATGGTCCAATGAACACAGACATGGAGAGCGACAACCCAATCCTTGCATACCATCTAATGGTCCCAAATATCATAGTGGGTCAACTTGTTATCTGGGAACTACATCGGACAAATATCCCCACTATGCTCATTATAATCAAGTGTGTGAAACCCGATGGGGTAAATATGACCAAGCCAGAATACTTCCAACATGCAAGGATCCTCACCCTTCATTTATTAATCCTTGCCATCCTCAACCATTTAGTTATGGGGGATACCCCCCATTCTAATAACAAGAAATATTAATAAATATTTTTTATTTTCTTTAATTTTTCAATTTTTGTTTTCTAGTTTTTCATTTTTCAACTTTTTGTTTTATCTTTTTGTGTTTTTGTGTTTTTGTCCTTTTACGTTTTTTTATAAGTAATCTCATCTATGAATAAAACACTCATGTGGATCATTGGTTGAGGTTTGTTCTATGTTATTAATTCATGAGTGATCAATTATTTGGAACAGTGAACCCATTGCACCCACTCATCCACTCTACAAATAAGAGGTTCTGTTCACAGGTGCAGTGATATTCTTGAAATTCTTAAAACTTAAAATTAATTTTGTGTTCATTGTACCCAAAATGAAGAAGGATGGACCAAGAGGGAATGATTATGATGTGACATCAAGGGGACTTGTGGATTCTCTTCGGTGACCTCTATGGGAATTATCATGCAACGTGGTTGTACTAAGATCCTTGTAGATCTAATGGAAAAATGGGAGTAAGAGTAATCAAAAGGGCACTCAAAAATTAATGTTGTTCTAGGGGGTCCCACTGGAAAGACATGCACCCATGCCTAAAGGTTGGTGGCTTCTTTGGATTCAGTATTCAAAAAGGAAAAAAAAAGACAAAAAAAAATAGAAAAACAAAGTGCCACAAAACAAAAGTCACTCCTCCCTTGAACAAAACGCCAAGTGATCATACGCCTTGTTGTTGTGGGATGAAACAATGCGATGTCACTGATTAGAGGAATGGACTTGGTCCTGATCTTGGAATGATGGGTTAATGACACCTTAATCATTCTTTACATGCAGGATTCACTGTGTCCTAGGTCAGTTACCTCATGTTCCAATCTCTACGATCCCTTTCTATAGTTCGTCTCATCTCATTGTTCGTGTAATTGTAGCTTGTGTCCCATGTAGCATATAATTTTCATCTCATTCCGGTGATATTTACATGTGTGTGTTTTATAGAGTTAGTGTGGATTACATTTAACCCTTCTAGTGCCCACGGACACTTTAAGTGTGGTTACACAAGGGCATTATAGGTTAAAACCTGCTTTGGGGAGGACCCACTTGTGTAATCTTTTGTGATTCTCACTTATGACATCGCTCACACACACCACTTCTTATCCTTAGCATAATTTTTAAATTATTTTCTTTCCCTACTATTATCCCTCTGAATTTTAACGTTCCCGATGTACCATTACATACCCTTTTTCTTACCACCCAAGGTTTTATTGGTAAAATCCACACCATCATCATTAATTGTGCCTCTGGATGTAATGCAATTTCCCTAGACCTCCTTGATAATAGCTAATGTCCTCCATTTCCAACATTAATTTCAAGAAAATCCCTTCAAAATTTGGCCTTTTTGTACCTCACATCACTAGGGACGAGATATCGCGTATGCGATATCGCATCCCCGCCACCTACAAACAGGTCACCCCCCTACAACACTTAGCATCATTTTGTCATTCACACGGGGGGAGTTTTTGAAATTTTTCTCTGCGACTTGCGATTGAGTGACCCTTGCTTTTCTCACTCTATCTTGCTCGCTAGTACTCCGATTTTTATTCCATTTGAACCTGCTTGAACTTAGAGTGTTCAGCTTAGTCGTGGGGGAGGGACACTTGCCGAAAAGTGCCTAGCTTTTTTGAAATTTATCATCGGCCAAAGGACATCAGCTAGGGTAATTAACTATATCACTTAGAATAATTGTGCCTAAAAATCATTTAATTCCTAGGTATACCAGGAAACTAAAATGGAACCCACCTAAGTCATAGGACTCATTATTACAAACTTTCAAGCACTATCACACATGATAACATAAGATCATTAATTAAGGCAAGTAGTAAGGTATAAATTAACTTCAAAAATGAACTTACTAACGCTTGGCCCATGTGATTGCAAATGGCCCCAAAATGTGGACAATAGGAAGGTCCTCCCAAGGTGGAAGCAAACGAGCTCGAAGAGGTGGAAGACAAAGACCTGCCAGACAACATGCAGAACAGGAGGAGTAATCAATTAGCATTCATCAAGATGAACCTCCTACTGAGCAGTCCGGGTAGGTAGAAGGAGGAGCTACTACAGCGCCTAAACTAGGACAACAACTCACGTTGCTCCAAGATTATGTTCAGGTCATCCACGAGAAGTCCACATTCGTTGCGGTGATTGTGGAGTTGAACTTTGAATCATTCGCAAAGTTCGCTCCTAAGGCCATTAGGGATCACCTCAAAGGATCTCCCTTATGGCCTATCCTCTCTGAAAGCAGTGCCTAGTACCTAGGAGAGATGTACCAATTTTGGCACAATAGGGAGCAAGGCACCACTGTTAATATTTGTGGTGTGACAGTTGACTTCTTTGCGCATGCCATTTCAAAAGTGTTAAACCTTCTAAATACAGGGCCCCAGATTGCTCAGTTATCCACCTATTCAAACCCCAATGTGCAAAAGGAATGGTTCAAGAAGGCTTATGGCAAAGATAAAGCATTTGGTGAATTGATGACAGAAGAGAGGGTTTACTTCAAAATTGGGACATATCACCTCTTCCCCACAAAAGGCTTGAAAAGAATATCCATGTATGTGGCCATAGGATGTGCAGTGTTGATGGGGAAGGTTAATGCTAACCTATCCCATCTATATTTGACAGAGATCCTGAGGTGGTTCGAAGAACGAAAGATAGGGAAGATGGTGCTACCTTTCCCCTATCTTATTAGAAAGCTTTGCCGACGTGCTGGTATTTAAGGATATACCAATGATGTTCTCCAAAAAGCCCAAACTGCTTCATATGCTAAATTGCTAAAGGCGCTAGCTCCAAGAAAAAGCATTGGTGAAGAGCTGGGACTAGAACAAGAAGAAGAACATATGGTTGGACCCAGTCAACCTACAGCCATGAATCCCACCCAAAAATAGGAAGCAAGGCCTAGCATAGGCTAGGATCATCCACCACCGCCATAAGACTACAGATCATCGATGAGCCATCTTAGGACCATCACTGAGATGGTCAGTTGGGAAAGTCGTGATGATGCAAACATCTTTCGCATCATTGATGATGCCAAGCAGCCTACTATTTCATTGGATTGCACAAGGGGGGAAGTATCCATTCACATAGGAGGATGGAAAAGTAGATGGTCATAACAGATCTCAGGAAACGTGACATCTTTCCATGTGCAGTTAGAGATTGGTAAAGGGGCCACTGTGGTGGTCATGCAACACCAGAATGCCGCGAGAGCTGCAGATGTGATCGTAGATCACATCAAAGAATCCTTCAACATACCTGTTGTGCCACTGATAGATCTCTCAGGAGCACGGGATGCTCAAACTTTGGCCGGAACCTCAAGGACTCCTACGGAACATGAGGATGCACTTGATAGATTTTTTCAAATAGGGCAAGTAATGATGTCCTTATTTGACATCCCTCAGGATGTTATAGCAATTCAATCAGACCTCATTTCCACAAAGGGGAAGCTAGTCTTAATAGAGGTAAGGGTCGAGCATGCTGAAGCTGAAGTGCAGAAATTACAAGTGCAGCTCGTGGCCTTACAAGCAGCACAGTGGGACCCTCTGCAATTTGTTCCCACAGACCATCTAGAAAACTTTAGAACCAACCAGCTAACCAAATTAATAGAGGAGAATAAAAGGGTGGTGGATGAAAAGTAGAAGGCTATTTGGGATGCCTCCGTAGCACACGCACAAGCCCATGCATATCTTAAGGCTCTCAAAGCCTTCCAAGAAGAAAACAAGCAGCTAGTTGCAAAAAATCTTCAGTTGACCATTGTAGAAAAGCAAAAGAATGTTCTCGATGAATACTTTCATCAATTATGAGAACAATTCACCCAGGTCAACCGAGAAGTAAGCTATTTAGCCAAAGAAAATCGAACCCTCTCGATGGAGGAAGTACGCGTCATTCGTCAAAAGTCAGTAATTGAGATAAGTGCATGGAAAAATGAGGCTAAACGACATGAAAAGCTGAAGGAGCACTTCTGCAATCAGGTGAGGATGTATCAACAGATCCTTGAAAAGGAGATCCATATGGCCAAGGCCCAAATCAACACTATCAGTGCTCAACACACTGATTGGTAGGCCATATTGGACACATATGCCTTCTCCCACCAAGCAGAAGTTAAGAACCGAGACCTATAGATTCAGGACTTGACAGAGTACATGGAGTTGGCAAACCTAAGTGTTGGTGACCGTTTGGGACGCGACCACCAACGAGTGTCCTCGAAAAGGATTTAGGTGCCTACTGGTCTCTCGCAACACCAAGGCCCAGATACCTCCAAATAAACTCAGTAGTTAATGTGAGTATATGTGTGTGCTGTTGCGGCATGTGGTTGTGTAAAATGTAACAATTGCGTTGTGTGTGAACTACAAATGACTTACTTTAAAGAGATTCAGCCAAC
>MNCI01034666.1:327833-353921 GCA_015680685.1 Gnetum montanum
AGAGCCCAAGTGCTAACTAGTAGCCTTCGAAATGTGATGTATGAGACCCCAAGTGTGATGTGAGAAGTGATGATGATGATTGTCCCCCTTGACCCCTAAAGCCTTTTTATAGGGTTCAAAGGTAGGTAGGGAAGTTACAAAATATCTTGGGTGGTTTTAACCACCATAGAGACAAAAAAGCTACAATGGACAAGTGTCCTATTCCATGGCCAAGTGTCTTCATTCAGTTGCCAAGTGTCTTCATGTAGTTGCCAAGTGTTCACCATGGAGAGAAACAAGTTGCAGTTGACACGTGTCCCATTTAGTTGACAAGTGGCCATTGTGGAGATAAAGAGGTTGTAGATGACAAGTGGCCTTTGTAGTATTAAAATTAGTTACAAATATCCTAGTTGTAACTACCCTAGGAAGTTATGACTTTTATAAGAAGTCATTATCACTATAAAAATATAAAAGTCACTTGTTATATATATAATAGAGTTATTAGGATCTATTGGGGAGTTATATAGTTTACCCTTAACTTGATGCTTACATCGTCTTGAATCTTTCTTGACCCACGATATTCCAGATTTGAAATTTTATCGTCTTCCCATCCAACTCAAAAGTCTTAATTTTAAAAAACGACACCGATGATACTAACGTAACTCTCCACATATGAATCCTCTATGAATCACAGCAGAATGCATGAATTTCCAGCGGCGGAGTCTGAAGCTGAGTCTGCATCGTGATTGGTGCCGCTGCTCTGCATCTTCCATGTCCTCCACCATGGCTGAGCTCGGCTGGGTATCTGATGGTTTCGAAGGACCTGCCCGTGCGTGATTTCACATCAAATGTGCCCGTGCTATACCATAGAATGCGAATCATGATTGGAGTACAGTTTGTCTCGGCGATGAGAGCATGCAACCTCCTGCGCGCCTTATCAACGGTGATCTTGTACTCGGCAGAAACCTGAGGATAAACCTTGCAGAGTTATTCCTCCAAATGCAGACTACCGCAGTTTTGAAACTGCCCAGATTTGAGTTCATTTGTTCTTGGCTGAGGGTTTTTCTGTTCTTATTTTTACGCAGATTAGGGACTGGTCCGTGGCAGAGAAGTGACGACGGCTGAACAGGTGTGACACCGATGCAAGAGGAGGATCACCGTCGGTTAAGAATGATCCATGCTATGGGTCTATCTGAAAAAAAAGTTGGCATCCTACATATTTCTTGTCAAAACCCTCATGGCACCGTAGGCTGGATTTCCAGGCCGATTCTACGATTTCTTGCGTGATTCTGCATCATTGCTGCCTGCAAGGGTTTGAGCGAGTAGTGAAAAAATGAAGGGGATGGTAGAGATGACGAAGGGAGTCACGAGAGTGACTGAGGTAGGACGGGAGCAGTTTCTGTTTTCAATTGGCACTGTTTCCGCCATTGTTGAATCTTTCATCTCTGTAACTGCATCATATATTGCCAAAATTCCACGCACAGCTTCGGCTATGCCCAAGAGCAAAACACCAAGGCCAGTCTAGTCTGGAATGCAATAAGATGCTAAATTTTCTGAGAAATATGAACCCACATCACCTCTACTTTCAAAATCCGCGTCTGTTCCTACAACAGCTGGTGCTGATACTGGTGACACCGTGGGTGCTCGTGGATTGACAACTTTGGAAGAAAATGCCCTTGCTCATGACCAGTTATGTAAAAGCTGAGGTTATAGATTTTCTTGTTTGTGAGGTGAGGGGAAATGGAGGGATCGCAACTGCCCAGAAATTTAATTGACAAATGTAGAGACTAGTTAGTGACGAGTGAGTAGAGACTACTGAGGCTGCCAGCGATAGTCAAAACTGGACAAAACTCTGTGGATTTCCAGAAAATGGTATTGTTTATCCATAACCAGAAGATTTTCATGAACTCTAACCAATTGATCATTTATCTTAAACAAAACTGTATTTGCTAGTGAATCAATTAGAGAAAAACCTTTCAAACTACCAACCCAACACCTCTGAAAAGTCTTCATCCAATGAAATATTGGCAATGTTTAAATCAGGGTGAACTTTAGTTATATGATTAGCTCCACAACCTCACAAAGCCTGCTCCATTAAATGGCCAAAATGTGCCAACAGTAAGATATGCCAACCTTTCCATGTTAACAGCAGGGTGCCCAAGGTCAGAGCTCGAGTAGTAGGTAGCAACCACCCACATCAAATACGAAGCAAAATTTGCAGAATGCAAGAAGATGTTAGAAAAACTGGATGTTGCAAATTCTGAACTTGAGGTGGTAAAAGCCAGCTACTAGGGATAGAAGGATGTCACAACTAACTTGGCTTGATGACTAATAGACCTTCATGAATACAAGAACAAAGCCAGAGCCTATGAGGAGGAACGACGGGTGTTCGCAGCTTGGTATGTCAAGGCCAACCAAATGTTCCTGCAACTGCCCTGTCTGTGGGAGGTGCCAACTCCGTCAAACATTGAAACATTAGCATGGATGACACAAGACCCTTGGACTGAAGAGGAGAAGCTCCAGGCCATACTTCAATGTCATTAAGCCTCAAAACCTGGAGCATAAGACAAAGGGAAGGCACCAATGGAGGAGCCACCGCCACCAGGAACTACATGAGTTCCAAATTTTTGTAGTTGTCACATATTCTATGTGTTGTGTCTTTATTTTTTTTCTTCCCACACTATAGCATCATTCCATTTTTCCATCTAATAATCCCATACCTATCCATTGTGTAATCACTGTAACTCGAGGATGAGTTTTCATTCAGTTGTGGGGGTATGATGGGACACGATATCGCATAGGCCGCAATATCGCATATGCGATATTGCAGTCCACCACCAATTCTATAAATAAGAGGCAACTCTCCCTTGTTTCACACATTAGAGTTTGACAGTAGCAAAACTCTGGTAGTTTGATCCCTCTAGAGATAGATTATTTTCCCTTGTATGCCCGCAATGTGGTGAATGTAATTGTACGACATCCTTTATTCGAGTGTGACATACTTGGACATGCACATGACCGGAAATAAAGATCGAGATTACTTCATCATTGCAGCATTCACTTTGTTTATTTATTTATTTAATTATTATTTACTACTTTCCTAGTTAATCTCTCTCACCCTTAAACTCCTATTAAAACACGGAATGATTACGACTTGATTACGAGCATTTAAGTGTGACTACTTGGTAACCCAGTGGTGTACCTAGGATCTGCGCTTGGTAATCCTAGTGGTAGTTTTGCACAAAGTCCAAGATGTGTACGGATAATCAAGGAACGAATGCTCATCGCACTTAGGCTAGATTAGATTCTCTTACCCTTTCTCTCTTAGCTTAGATAATATTACTTTCTATTGCCTTCAGGAGTAGCATTAGATTAGGAAAATCCATCATACACCTCACTTTGGACTAAACCATACATGACAAATATAATACTAGTCTAGGTGGGAAGACAGTGAACTATGACCTAAGGATAACTGTCTAGGTGCCACAACTAGTCCGTTTGCAGAGTTTGACCGAATCGTGCGTGAGAACGCTCGAATTCCTATGACCTCATTGACAAGTCTTGCTAGGTCTAATGCCATGTAACCTACAGTTCTAGATCCAAAATCATTGAGATAGAACAACTCTTTTTTCAAGTCAAAATCCTTCCTATGTAAAAGAATGGAAAATTCATTTTCTCGTTGGGGGATAAGAAGCATTTGAATATTGATGAATTCACCAAATTGATTTGGAGTCATTAGATTTGGATCCACTTTTCTAGGAATATGAGTCAAAGCAATAAAAATAATATTTCTTCTACTAATAAAAATGTTCTCATTACAACTATTCATATGGTCCAATAAGTGATGAAGCAACATCTTCTTCTTGATGAAGATCTCCCTCTTTATGGTAGAAGTGTAATTATTCCATTTCAATTCATAAATACTTGGGATCCATATTAAGCAAGCAAACATGATTTCTACCATTATCAAAGTTCGATGGATTTGGGAGAAAGTTTTACAACTAGTAAAGAACCATTCTAGATTGATTTTTATCAAAGGAACATAAGAGTCTGTTACTAGACTTTGGACCAAATAGAATTGATCACTTTCCTTAGGACTTATCAATAAAATCCCTTTGGAAAGGGATGGCCCTAAGTAGAAAGGAGTTTTTCTAGCTTTCAAATTTATTTTTTTATTAGACTTGGCAATCTTTTGATAAAAAGCAAAGAAGACCCATTTTTTTGCTAAACAAAATGGATTGAACGTATAATTCACTAGATCTTTTTGAAAAATGTCAACTAAATATAGTAAATACAAAAGCCCTGGCTCTTTAGTGGCTTGATAACCTTTAAATGTCTATAAGTCAATTTCGATTCAATTTGGGAGTGCTCTTTTTCTGTTCTTAAAAGCAGAAGTAGATCAAATGTAACAACGTTGTCCCTAGATACGTTGTTCGGCACCCCAAGATTTTCCCAAGCAGATTCTGAATTGGACAAAACTCAAGAGGAATACGCCTTAGCAATCAACAATCCTAAAACACATGCCAACAAAAAATGTGTTAGTGTTAGCATGTCTTCTGAGTGGTGTTTCATATTCAATATTCGTGATACACTAACAAGCTAGATAGCACTCCCTTGCTCCACTCATGTGGACACCACAAGGACTACCAGCTGAACCCTCCAGATTCATCACTACGTGCTGGTAGTTGGTGTCATGCTCCAAGGAGCGCATGCAATATCCCATAGCATGTCCCATGACACACCCAGTAAAAACACCCCAATGCAGAGTTGAACTACACAACCCTCCCAGGCAAGGTCCTACCGAGTGGGGTAATGAGGTAGGTTGTAGCCTTCTCTTACTAATGCATGGAACTACCATGCCAGTATGGTTCCGAACACATAAGGAGCAGAGGACCCCTTATGCCCCCACAACCCCCAAACTGTGGGGAAGGTAGCAGGCCACCACCAACCTTACTACCTCTCTCACAATCCTCCCCCTCTTAAAATGAGCAATGACCTCGGAGCATGGCCTGGGTAACCTGCAAGGCTGCTACATCAAAATCAAGGGAGGATTCCATCAATTCTGGGGAAGTACACCCATGTTATTCTGAGTCAAATTCGAAGGGATCTTTGGTTTTGGAAGGTCCAACTGCTAAGGCCTAAGGTCACAAAGCATTTTTGTTGAACTCGACCATCTTCCTAGGATCCAGACTCATCCTAGCATCTGACACCCAAGTCAAGAGCATCACCCCTCAAGACTTGGCCTATCCATGCTTCCATACCTGGCCTAAAATGCCAGGCTATGGGAGGACATCAAGTGGTCTATCATTGCGACATGATAGAATGCACTGACCTAGGGATACATGAGTTCCAGGGTGTCCCCTGACTCATTTGATCCAAAGATCTAGGGGTCTCAAGTTCAACATAGCTTCCTTGTCTATTTGAACCTTAAGCCTCATTACCTATAGAGCACTTTGAATGGCTCCAGGCACCTTCCTCCCCTGTCTGAGGCCAACTCCCATAGGAATTCACTCTTGAATCCTATAAGGCACCACATGTTGTGCCTCTTTTAATTTTTTCTTCACATGGGAGGTTTCTCCATCCATCATCGGAGTAGCCAAGGTGGGAGGTCGATTCCTTGCTTCCTATAGAAGTCCAAGATCAAGTTTTCCTAGGACCTAAAGCACTCCAGTGGGTCCCAGCTATCGTTTGAGTTAGGATGATGTTTCCAATGGACGAGGAACTCCACTTTCAAATCTGCACCATGGCCAGTGGTCTGGAAGTTTCGGATGAAATTTTTTCTCTTCCCTTGTATGGATTGAGAGGCTTCTTTCTGGATATGGGAACCCATCCGGCAATGGCTTCAGCATGCTGACATGAAAAACTGCATGGACTCTGTCCATATTGATCGGTAGCTAAAGCTTATATGTCACAGGGTTAATTTTATCGATGAACTAGAAGGGACCATCATACTGCCTCATCAGCTTGAAGGTAGTTTCCTATTTCAGCTTAAACTGACATGGGTCCAACTTCAAAAGGATTCAATCTCCCACCTTGAATTCATGAGGCTGGTGTTTTTGATCAGCATACCTTTTCATTTGTTGCACTACCCTCTCCAGATGATACTTTTCTCTTTCAACATTTTCAGACCACACTTTCAAGAATTCATCTGCTGAGGAATGCCGACCCTACAACAAGGGGGAGACCATATGAGGGGCAATGGGCTACCTTCCCATTACCAATTCTGCAGGAGAAAATCCAATAGCTAATGACTTCTGGATGTTATAGCTTAGCTGGGAAATCCCTAACAAAAATGGCCAGTTATTTTGGTCACTATGAACATAGTGTTGAAGATACTCTTCAAGTACCCAATTCATCCATTTTGTTTGACCATCAGTCTAAAAATGAAAGCTTGTTGACAATTTGAGGGTGGTACCCATCATGCCAAATATGGCTCGCTAGAAAGAACTTGTGAAACACAGGTCTCAGTCTGAAATGATGCTCATGGGTAACCCAAAATATTGAACCACCCTGTCAAAATACTATGTTGTCATGTCCTTAGCTGAGCACTGTGATGGATAGGAAATGAATATGGCAAATTTAGAGAATTTTTCCACCACAACAATTATACTACTTAAGCCTTGAATATTTGGTAATCTTGTGATGAAGTCCATAGACACTGTAGCCCATGGAAATGAAGGGATTTCCAAGGGCAGCAGAAGACCACCTGGACACTCTGTAGATCCCTTATCCTGCTGGCACACTAGACACTTCTAGATATAAGAAATCACATCTTGATACATTTTTGGCCAGAAGAAGGTTCTCTCAATGAGAACCAAGGTCCTTTGTTATCGAGGGTGCCCAGCCCACTGTGTTTCATGGCATTCTCAGATTATCTCCTTGCGTAGGTCATCCCAATTCGGAATGCATATATGATTATCCTGAAACCAAAGTAGTCCATCCCTCATTTTGAACTGTTGTGCTCGCCCAATTTCTATTAGCTTCATTAAATCAATTATATGGGGATCCCTTTTTAAACCATCTTGAATTCTAGCCAACAATACTTCATCACATTGAACGTGTGAAGTTTGTGGCCTAGTGATAGAAATGTGATGGGAGGCAGGTTAAGGACAGTGACTCAATGCATCTACCACCACGTTCTCCTTTCCAGGATGGTAAGTTAATTGCAAATCAAATTTAGACAACATGGCCAACCATCAAGCCTGTTTGGGCCTCAGCTTCGTTTGATTCAGCAAGTAGCTAGTGGCCAAATTATCTATCTTTATGAGGACATGACTCCCCAGCAAGTAGTGTCTCCATGCTCTTAAGCAATGGATAATAGTGAATGTTTCCTTTTCATGGACTGGCCACCTCTACTCTACTTGATTCAGCTTTCGACTCTCATAAGTGACAGGATGACCTTCCTGTAGCAAGACGTCCCCAATTGCATTCTCACTGGCATCCGTATGAACCTCAAAAGGTTTCAAGAAATCAGGCAATTCCAACACTAGATGGGAGGTTAAAGCTTCTTTGATCCTCTCAAAGGCTTACTGACAATTTAAATCCCACTACCATGCAACTTCTTTCTTTTGCAAATTGGTCAGGGGAGCAGTGATACCTAAGAAAGCATCACTCGTTTGCATAGCTAGTAGAAATTTCTTGGTAGGGTCGCTGGCCAAGCATTTTATCATCATTGGTGACACAATTTGGGGGCTAGAGCCCTCATCCTTTCCCATCTATGCTCCATGAGTTTGAACTAGGCATGGGGAGCTTTCATGCAAAATAAAGATTAGGTCTAAATGTGGAGCCGTGAAAACTTTGTCCTTGCGTAAAAATTCTTGCCCCAAAATGACCTGAAAGAAGTCCATATCTAGAATTGAAAAATCTAGAACTCCTTGCCATGAGCCCACTTGAACGGGGACACTACAACATACCCCGATGCATCGAAGGGGCCTGAACTTGGCCAGTTTGCTGGAGGCTTGGACGGGTTCCATCTTTAGCTGTAAGTCTTTCACCATGGCTGGAACCATGTAATTGTGACTGGCCCCATTATCGATGAGGGCTCGTATTTGACTTGAGCTCATAGTGATTAGGGGCCAATTGAACCTAATGCAAATTATCAAGATTAGTACTCTGGGAGTTTCTAGCTCCTGACCTCTATGTAACCATGTCTAACAACTCCATCATAACCGCTAGCCTCGTTGTTCCCCTAATGAGCTTCCATCAGTAATCTAAAGGCATGGGTCAGGGTGATAATCGAGTGCCATCAGTTGTTTTCCTAGAGCTGGCCCTTGCCTATTCTTAGTCCTTCTTGAACTCAGTGGATGATTTCTTGCCAAGTGATTTCCTTGACACAAGAAGCATTGAATTGGCCCTTTAAAGGCATCTCCAATAAACTGCTTCTTCTTGGCCCCAGGTTGCCACTTATTCCCTATATCCTTACATTTTTGTTGAGAGCCTTGGTTCCCTAGTGGACCACCCATCGGACGACTGTCTCGCTGAACCAATTTGAACGTATTTCCACCTTTGATGGAACCTGTATCTATTCTCTGAGAGTAGGATGGCATGACATGCTTTCCCTTCCCAGGCTTGCCCTTATCTGGCTTCATTGCCTTGAAGTCCAAAAAAGTGCCAACAACCGCAATAGCCTCGGTGAGGGAGTCAATGCCTCTTCGACACAACTCCATCTACGCCCATGGTTGTAGCCCATTTACGAACTTGAAAAAATGATCCTAATCTCCCATATCGGGAATTCGAAACATGAGTTCTTGGAAGCTATTGATAGAATCTTCAAGCTTCCCTAAATGTTTTAGGGTCTCTAGCTTGGTTCTAGCGACCCATTCAGAGTTCCCAAGATGGAACTGTTTGATCATTGCTACCTTAAAGCTGTCCCATGTCTTGATCTTTTTTGTCGCAGTGCCCTTTTCTTGGGCACAAAGGAGACTAAGCCACCATAGCTTAGCACTTCCTATGAGAAATTGAGATGCTGTGGAGACCTTTTGGGCTACAGGAACACCCCCAGTATTTAGGTACATCTCTGCATCATGGAGGAAGGCATCAATTTTAGCATCATTTCTCTCACCATCATAAGAACTTGGTTCTCTAGCTTTGATACGGGCTGTCGCTACTGGCTCGTCTACCAAGCATCCTAGTAAGGAGGATTTTAGAACGGCATTTTCAATTTTTAAATCAGATAGTTCCTGATTTACCCCCACTAGGGCATCCTCCAGAACTTTCACCCTACCAACTAGGTCCTCAACCAAAGATGCTTTTGTTTGTGCCTCTTCCAAGGATCTGAATAGATCCTTGTAGAGGTTGATCATGCGATCCAGACAACCTTCCAAGATAAAAACCTTAGCCTTTACCACTTCAACCCTGTCCTTGAAGCAAAGATCCATCTTTTCTTGTGGCAAGTCAACATCTTTAAAGATGTGATGGATCGCATCTACGTTTTCTGGACTAAGATAGGCTAAGGCCTCATCAATTGCCTTGACATGATCCCATAATGTTTGAAACTTAGTCTCATCTTGACCAAGTTCCATCTCGACCTCAATTTCTAGATTTTCTTGAACATCAGCCATGTCACTTGGTCCACCAAGTTCCATGTTGCCCAAGACAGAGCTTTAGCACAAGGCCACCCTCAAAGGGAGAGTGGCTAGCAGAAGTTGAAAATGGAACCCTCACAAACCACAAACCCTCTCACTGACTTAGCGAGAAAGTTTTACTGATAACTAAAATTGTGAGCCTCTGATACCATCTGTAACAATGTTGTCCCTGGGTACGTTATTTGGCATCCTAAGAGTTTCCCAAGAAGATTCTGAATCAGGACGAAACCCAAGAGGAATACACCTCAGCAATCAAAAATCCTGAAACACATGCCAACAAACAATGTGTTAGTGTTAGCATGTCTTCTGAGTGGTGTTTCATATTCAATATTCACGATATGCTAATAAGCTAGATAGCACTCCCTTGCTCCACTCACGTGGACACCATGGGGATTACCAGTTGAACCCTCTAGATTCATCACCATGTGCTGGTAGTTGGTGTCGCGCTCCAAGGAGCGCACGCAACATCCCATAGCACGTCCCATGACACACCCAGTAAAAACACCGCAACACAAAGTTGAACTACCCAACCCTCCCAGGCAAGGTCCTACCAAGTGGGGTAATGAGGTAGGTTGTAGCCTCCTCTTACTAATGCATGGAACTACCATGCCACTATGGTTCCGAAGACACATGGAGCAAAGGACCCCTTGTGCCCCCATGGCCCCCGAACCGTGGGGGAGATAGCAGGCCACCACCAACCTTGCTACCTCTCTCACATCAAATGTCTCTTTCTTCTTCTCATTATAATTATTATTATTAGAATTAGAATTCAAATTCTTATCATCCTCTATTGAATATCATGATGAAAAGAAAGATGGAAAATTCACGGAAGAGTTTCGCTTTTTGATTATGAAGTCGAACGTTTTCATAGATCGATTGAATGCGCATGGATTCTTCTTATGACTTATTAGTATAATAAAATAAGTCATTCTAAGCCTCAGCAACCAATACCATTCTTGGGGGTTTGACAAAAAGTAAACAATTTTCTTTAGAATTCTAAAGGTGAACTAAAAAGTCAATTCCTCTTCATATTTATGAGCATCCAACTATGTCCAACTCGATTCATCCTTTTTAGCCAAATTAGTAAAATAAAGAAAATCATAATTTTGAGATTTAGCAAAAACAAAATCATCATCAGTAGTAGAATCAAAGATTTATTTTGCCCAATTTGGTATTTCCAAAAAATCCTTCAGGTACTCACAACTATTAGAAGTATCAATAGCAGCCAAACACAGACAAGTGCTACTAGTTCTTTCAAGGATTGGTTTGACCAAGTCCAGTATTACCAAATTGATAGGTTTTGCCCAATCTAGTATTTCCAAAAAAATCCTTTGGGTACTTGTTGTATCTTTTGATTTCCACCCACCATTGTCGTAACAAAGTTGGATCCGGATGTAGCCAGAACTTGAGAAAATTAAATTGTATCAACAAAGAAATCCAGTGTAAGAAAACAACAAAAAAATATGGAAAAAGGAAAAACATATGGATGAATCACAAGATAATGATCCAAAAACCCCCATCCCTCCTAGCTAATCGCAAAAGTTTACATATTTTTTGTGTGGAGTTCATTGAGAACACATTCCCTAAAAGACACCAACCAAGGAACCAACTCATTGAAAAGAAAGACCCAAAATTGAAGTGAAAGTCAAATACTTTGCCAAATCCATTGGAATTTCGATTGTAGAATGGACCATAATTCAAGAGAAAGTACCCACAAGATAATCAATTTATACCTAATATGTTGCCAAATAGATACAACTCAGTCACATCTATATAGCAATATATCTAGAAAAGTTTAGAGAAGTGTATCCCCAAAGTCTTTCCATCATACAAAAGTAAAAAACCATGGCATATATGTTTGGAGCAAACTCCATTTGGAAAAATGAGTATTGATCCTATACATCTCTTGTTTCTTACCAAGTTCTTGGAAAAAATGCAGTGAATGAAATGAGAAAATTTGTTGCTTCTCTTTCCATAAATTCCAAAGGTTATTTATTGCTTCGTTTTCTTTTATGTTTTGAACACTCTCCGTTGAACTAAATTTGTCAAACACGTCTAGAATCCAATGAAGCATTTTCAAGTTCTTATTCAAAAAAAATTTTGAAAGTAAATCATCTTGATAAGATTGAATCAAGTTTGAGGTTGAACTTGCATATTTCAGATACTAAAGGTTGTTTTCTTCAAAAAAAAGATCTATGGAAACTTTCCAAATTGACTATCTGGAATACACTGAGAAAGGAAAATACTCAAATCCCAAAAGAGTTTTTCAACAAAAGGAGAAATATTGCTAGAAATGTCAATATTGTTCCAAAGGTTTTTCAATTCCATTTCTTCAAGAGCATACAACAAAATCAAAGTAATCTGAATCAATATTTCTTCAATAGATAATTCCTTTCCTTTGGATTGAAGTAAACAAGCTGACTTGAATAGTTTTGCAAGTATTTGAATTAATCGGAGCTTTTGTATACATGCAAATTATAATTGATATATTTCAAAATTTGAATAATCAAACAACCCAACCATTCTTCTGACATCTTCTCCAATTTAAGGAAGGCTGGTTCATTGTATTTTTAGTTCGAAATATCCAAACACAATTGTGTATTGTATTTTTCCAAAGGCCCATATGGGAGAATCGAGACGATTTGGTTGAATATTTGATTGAAAGAATCATCCTCTTTTTCAGTCATATTGAGCCATGGATTCTTCCTTTGTTTTCTGTGGTGGAAGATCTGAATCCATAATTTTTCCTTCTGAAGTTCATAGAATAAATTATAATAATATATATCAAAGGCAGATGTATTAGAAGAAACCTAACTAGGATTAGTTAGTGATAGAGTGAATCAATATGTTCTTTTTAGAACGATTGGTTTCAATCAACAAAAACTACTCTTTGTAGAATGAAGAAAAAAAATAGATTCCAAGGCGAACTCTTTAGAAATCGACTACAAAGAAATTGGTTTATATCCCTTTGATTGTGTCTAATCATAGTACATTTGGGATCTGATGAAGATTTGGAAAATTTGTTTTGATCTTACAGAAATCACTCTTGTTTTTTCTTTCTAATCCCCTAAAAAATTGAAAAAAGTCATGCATTCATCAATTGACGATATGTCAAAAATAAAATAACGATTGTCAAAAATAAAATAACGAACTGATTTTTCCAATTCTCGATGAATCTTTTCATTTCTTTCGGAAATGATTCTCTTTTATATATAAAATAACGATTGTCAAAAATAAAATAACGAACTGATTTTTTCCAATTCTCGATGAATCTTTTCATTTCTTTCGGAAACGATTCTCTTTTATATACCTTTTGTCTTTTTTAAATACTTCTTTTGGCCAAGAGATTGGATAATTCCACGAACACGTGTCATATCCTGAATTTGCACTAAGAGGGTCAAAATGGTCTATGAATCGATTTGAAAATCTTTCCAATTGGCTAGATTTTTTAAACAAAAAAAGGTGTGAAAAGGTCCACAAATTTCTAGTGGAATTGGTTTCCAACTTTCATTTCGAAAATGTGTGGAGCTATATATAGTAGGAAATAGATTGATGGAATAGAAATTGTTTCTTTCAATCAGATTTTTGTTTTTTAGGTTATAGATAAAGACTGGTAATGTAAGTAAAACTATAATTTGGACTTTTTGGAAATACAATTAAGTAAATCCCATAAAAGTAACACGTTGATAACTCAAAAGTCAAACAACTTAATAAGATGTTCTTGATGGGACAAAATTTGAGTGAAAAATCTCAGCAAAATCGATTCGGTCCCTAGGTCAAATGAAGCACTTTGTATTTGTTTGAAAAAGTTTAGCCACCAGGTCAAGGCATGTGGATTGAATAATGAGCTTTCTATGTATTTCTTTGTTTCTAAAAAAAAGTTTAACTGCCAGGTAAAGAGATGTGATAAGAGTTGTTTGATTCTGGACTCTCTTGGACATTTTCCCAAAGTACTTTCTTTCAAGGACTTGAGCCTACTTTTTTGTCCTTGTCTCATTGGTTTTTGCCCTCTTTTACAATTCTATATTTTATTACATAAAATATAGATAGATCCCTATCAATTCCATATAATAAACCATTGGACTTTTTTGAAAGGTTTTTTACTTGTTTTTGGTTTTCTAGAAAAGGGTGAAATGATCCTTTTTTGTGATGAGATGTCAATATCCAAACATAAAGAAAAAGTGCCCTCTGTGCTTCATCAACTCCCATAAATCGCAACTAGAATTGGATTTGACAAATCTGTTCATTTGAAAAAGCAAACAAACAAAATATTTTGGCTTGGGCAAATGATGGGGATTGAACCTGCATGTGGTGGATTCACAATCCACTACCTTGAGCAACTTGGCTACATTTGCTGCATTAAATCTCTCTAATCAACAGTCTTTTCTAAAAAAGAAAGAGTTTCATTGTCCACCCCACCAACCAAATATCAATGGAATGTATCATTAAAATGTGGATGGGTTTATAACCTCTTTGAGGAAATCCAAGTGTTGCAAGATCAGTCCTCTCAACAAGTTTGTCCATTGCATACTTCTAAAAAATGTTTATTGAGTTTGCCATGATTGAAATATAAGAGAATGGACTTGGCTATCCTTCAGGTTTGAGTATCAAAGGAATTGATTATTCCAAAGGATCTTTCTCTAGCATCCATGGCTGAATGGTTAAAGCACCCAACTCATAATTGGTGAACTCGTGGGTTCAATTCCTACTAGATGCACAAAAAATGCACATGTCTCCAAATCCTTCTTGGAAAGGTCTATATCCCAATTACAATTCCATATCATCATATAACGTAGATACAAACAAAGAAAAGGGACCAAACCCCTCTAAGTAAAGAGAGGTTTGGTGCTATTTAACTCATGCATAACTTCCATACCAAGATTAGCATGGTTTATTATATCAACCCAAGTGTTAATTACATGACCTTACCTTTCAACTACAGATTGATTAAAGTTGAATGCCATAGTGCTAATGCCCAAAGTAGTAAACTAGATACCTACTATGAGCCAAGCTGCTAAGAGGAAATGTAAAGAATGAGAGTTATTAAAACAAGCATATTATACTCCATTGCTATTAGCTTTATGAAAAATATTTACAAAGATGAATATCTCAAATAATATTATAAAATCTAAAAAACTAATTTCAGGAAACCCCATCATCGTAAAGGTCATTGTAAACAATGATTTATGACTATGCAACATAGAGGTAAAGGTCATTGTAAACAATGATTTATGACTATGCAACATAGAGATGGAGGTCATAAACGACTCTATCACCAAATTGATTTTCAAAGAAAAGAAAATCCTCAGGAAAATTATAAGCATAGGATATGATCGTAATAAAAATGCTTTTATTAGTTTGGTACACTATCAAAACACAAAAGAAAAGACCTATATCTTATCCCCTAGAAGAATTTCCATCGGAGACACTATTCTATCAGGGCTAAAAATGCCCATTATATTAGGGAATGCCTTACCTTTGAGTGCGGTATGAATTTGAAATATACATTATCGAAAAAACCAATTAGATTTAAAGCAAAATCTACAAATTAATCACTAACGCAACTAGAGCTTAGATATCTTCAAAGGGAAATTGATGAAGAATAATAGCAAGTGATTGAGTTTATTAAACTTTCTTTATTTCAAAAAGATATTAATAATATGGAGAATAGTTTGTTTTATAAAATACAAATATATATAGACATACTTAAAATAACAAAAGACATTTTGGACTTTATGGTCAAAGACAAAATCAAAGCTATACAACTAAAAAAAATTATATCTCCTACATTATCAAAAGTTTTACGTTATTTAACAAAGTCATTCAATTTGAATGCTACATTAAGCCATATGATGGTTAAAAACAACCTAGGATGTAAAATAGCAAAGTGTATGGATAAAAATCCATATTTATACATCCAAAAAGCTCTATGCCTTGAGAGAGGCTTGTACAACTTGGGAAGGGATTTTCTTTATTCAAAAAAATCTACTTCAACCAATATACTTGTAGGTACAATGATCCATCATATAGCAACAATATTAAGAAGGGGAGGACAATTAGCTAGAGCTATAGGTACCGTAGCTAAACTAATTGCCAAAGAAGGTCGATTTGCCATATTAAGATTGCCCTCCAGCAAACTTCGTTTAATACCTGCTAACTACTATTTAGCAATAATAGGACAAGTTAGCAAGTTCCAATCAAACAACAAACTTTTTAGTAAAGCCAACTCAAAACGTTGGATAGGAAAATGACCCAAAGTATGTGGAATAGTTATGAATGTGGTGGATCACCCCCACAAGGGAGGCGAAGGAAAAAGCTCAATAGGTAGAAAAAATCCTATGACCCCTTGGGGTCATTGTGCACTTGGAAAAAAAACCTGCAGAATATTTAGAGACAGGGATACTTTGATTTTTTGTCGTCAACTTAAAAAAAATAAGTATAAGTATAATGAAATCTCTTAAAAGGAAAAAAATAAGCTTGAAATAGGCTTTTGTAGCTACACATTTATCAAAAAAGAAAAAGGATTTTATTGCCAATCATTTACTAACTAAAATAGAAAAACTAAAAACAAACAAAAAGCAAAATAATAATAATAACCTGGTCTCGAGCATCGACTATTGTACATGAAATGGTGGGCTATACTTTTGCTGTTCATAATGGCAAAGAACATTTACCTGTCTATGTAACAAAAAATATGTTATATCAAAAATTAGGAGCTTTTGCGCCTACTAGAATTGCTCCCGAACGTCCAAACAAAGACAAAAATAAAGCCAAATGGGACAATAAAATTCATCATTAACTAAAAGTTTTGAGGGTTAAATTTAATGGAAAGTTCGAAGAATAACCTAAAAACTGAAGTGTGGGTGTTGACGAAAAATATCAAAATGTCTCCGCATAAAATGCGCATAGTGATTGCAAAATCTATGATTGCTCTTATGTACAAGCACAAAATACATTAAAAATTCTACCATATCAAGCATGTTATCCAATATTCCAACTACTCTAGTTGGCAGCAGCCAATGCTACAAACAACATGGGCTTAAAAAAATTGATTATTAGTAGAATTGAAGTAAGCAAGGGTCCTTTTTCAAAAAGAATTCAAGCCAGAGAGCTAAGGGACATGCTTTTTGTCTAAGAAAACAAACTTGTCATCTAACTATTGTATTGATAGAACACTCAGACTAATCTATATTTTTTCACAAAATCAAAAAAGGAAAATAGCAAAATATGGGTAAAAAAGTAAATCCACTTGAGTTTAGACTAGGTGTAACTCAGAAAAATTATTCCGTTTGGTTTGCACAAAATAGAGATTATTCAAAAACTCTACAAGAAGATGTAAAAATCCATCAAAACATCGAAAAATTTTGTCAAAGACAAAGGAAACACTCTTATTTAGGAATTGCACAAATAAAGATTCAAAGAAAAGTTAATTTAATTAATGTAACAATCTATACAAGATTTTCTAGTTTGTTAAACAACCAAAAAGGAGAATTTAGCAAATTAAAAAATAAAATAAGGTAGAGTCTTGATTTGATAAATCAAAAATTCAACATTAAAGTAGGAATACTATCAAAGCCATACCAAAACTCTAAAATTCTTGTAGAATATATTGCCTAGCAACTAGAAAAGAGGGTCGCCATGAAACAAATACTACAAAAAGTGGTTGAACTAACACAAAAAGAAGATATCGAAGGTATTCGTATACAAGTTAGAGGTCATTTAGGTGGTAGAGAAAGGACCTGAAAAGCCAAAATCAAAAAAGGTAGAGTTACATTACAAACACTTCGAGCTAAAATGGACTATTATTTTGGCGGAGAGGCCAACTCATCTCATAGAATAGGGGGGGAGAGGGGAGTGGATTTGTTGCCCTCCATGTTCTCATAGGATAGGGGGGGAGAGGGGAGAGTGGATTTGTCACCCTCCATGTAACGCACCACGTGCAGAGGAGCCAAAGAGTCACTGCATACGAGTCGAATCTAAAAAGTCAAAAAGCCAAAGAGTTACTGCAAGAGAGCTAAATCTCTATTTGATTGACACCCCTCAACCCTTGGGCTCCCCATTCATGTCTTGATATTTCCTCACACGTGTGCACCACATGAAGGGGAGCCAAAGAGGCACTACAAGGGAGTTAAATCTCTATTCTATTAATGCCCTCGACCCTTGGGCTCCCCATTCATCTTTTCTTATTCTCTCATGTATGAGGACGCTACGCGTAACTATCCTAGGTTAGTTGACTCATCCATGTCTCACATCCTCGACGCTAATATCACTCAAGAAGAGCTTCAACACGCTTGTTTCAAACTTAGTTCTGGGAAAGCTCCTGGATATGATGGTTTCCCTGTTGAGTTTTTTCAAAGGCATTGGAATCTAGTTGGCCATGACCTTTTCCAAGTAATTAAAGAGGCTATCCATCTTGGTTCTCTAGGACCAAATTTAAATCTTGGGATTATTCGCCTCCTTCCCAAATCAGGAGACCCTACTAGTATAGCTAATTGGCGACCCATTACTCTTCTTAATGTGGTATACAAAATTTGGGCCAAATGCTTAGCTTTACGTTTGAAAAAATTCCTTCATAAAATTATATCCCCTCAACAAACCGGATTTGTCCCAGGGCGTTATATCTTAGATAATGTTGTGGCTGCTTGGGAAGGTTTGCAGTGGGCTGAGGATGATGGCCAAGACATCCTTTTGATGAAATTGGACTATGCTAAGGCCTATGACAACATTAAGTGGGACTTCATCCTTCAAACTATGTCAAAACTCGGTTTTGGCTCCAAGTATCTTCATATGGTGAAATGTCTCTTCTCAAATGCTAATGCGAGAATAGCCACCACCTTTGGCATCACCGCCCCCTTTGTAATTCATAGATCAGTAAGACAAGGTTGTCCTCCTGCCCCTTATCTCTTTATAATTGCTGCGGATTTCCTTTGCCATCAAATTAACCACGATATTCACTCAGGTATGCTATATGGCATGCACTTTTCCTCTCCTCAACATCAACTGCTTAATATGCATTTTGCTGATGACTCTTTTTTTCTAATCCAAAATACAACCGATAACGTTAAACGTCTTTTAGCCCAAGTAGAGCAATATTGTTCTCTCTCTGGTTCTACCATTAATTGGTCTAAATCTTCTGTATATAGTTTTCATAACAATTATAGTAAACTCCCCACCTATCCATGGAAATTAATCCAAGACCATGAGATCATGAAGCTCTTGGGAATCCCTTTTCGATTTCGTGGTCCTACTTCTACATTGTGGGAGCTAGTTATCTCTCGTATTCGTAAGAAAACTAAAAAGTGGAAGACTAAGCCCCTTACCTTGGCAGGAAAATATCTTGTTTGTAAATCCATTTGTGCTTCTACCCATGTATATTATTCCTCATGCTGGGCTCCTTCCCACACAGCCTATCAAAACTTGGAGCGATTATTTCGAGACTTCATGTGGTCATCTAAAGATTCCCAGCGTGGTTTTCATCGTGTTGCATGGAACATTGTCACTCTTCCTAGAAACAAAGGAGGATTAGGACTGTTGAATTCATACAAACAGGGACTCACCTTAGTAGCTAAGTGGCTTGTGCAACATCTGGACACCTCTGACATAATTGGAAATCTTCTCCAGCTAAGGCTTCATCAAAGTTTTCCTAAACATAAGCCTTTTTGGAAAACCATCCATCCTATTAATTGGATTTTCTCTCCTCATTCTATCTCCATTCCTGGTTCCCATGTATTCAAAAGCATATGGAAGGCTTGGCAAGTTCTCCACCATCATATTAATTGGTCTAATATCCATCTTAACCCTACTCTCCTTCCCATGCTTTGCCCTTGGTGGTTACCCTTGACCCCTTCCCCTCTTGCCATTACTAACGCAAGATTAGCCATTATTTGGTACCGGAAGGGAGTGATTTCCCTCAATTGTCTTCGCCTTGCTAATCAATGGATTTCTTGGGAAGCGTTCGAAAACCTATATGGCGCTTCGAAAGCAATGAGGCTTTGCTTTCACCAGTTACATACATTTCTTCATCAATCTTTACGCCTTGATGGTGCTATCCAAGGTCTATTTCATGGCCTCTATTGGTCTAATGGGTCAAAAATTTTTCCTTATCGGCCACATGTTCCCTTCCAATTGTTACACGATTCTTCCGAAGTCATTCTACGTTGTAATCGATCTTGGAATAAACAAGAAACTGAGGATTTTTGGATCTCTCTTTTCAACCAAATTTGGCATCTCCCGACTCTTCCAAAAATTCAACAATTCCTTTGGTGTTTTCTTCATCAAGGTCTCCCAATCGGGAAACGTTTAGCATATCTTGGGATTCACTCCCCTAAGTGCCCTTTATGTAATGACCCTGAAACCTTTGTCCACGTTTTTTGGCTTTGCCCATTTGCTCAGCATGCATGGGAATGGGCCTCTAAGGTTTTTCCCTCATGCACTCTTACACAAGAGGCTGTAATGTTTGGTTTCTTACCTATCAGGTCCAAAAACTCTCATTTCCTATGGAAGATCCTTAGGCCCATCATCTTATATAATATTTGGAAACGTAGATGTACCACACATTTTCAAACGACAATTATTTCAAACCCCTTACAGCTAACTACCTCGGAAAAAATGCAAATTTTACGGCATGTTCACTTCCAAATTATATCTCAAGCCCCAAAATTCAAGATGAATGCTAATCAGTTGTTTCTCTTATTGCAGCCATGGAGTCATATCGGAGATCCAAATAATCACCATCATCAGGCCTCGCTTCCGAAGAAAGTCTCCTAATTAAGCCACAGTTCTCTACACTAGTCGGTCTTTTCCTCTTTCTTCCACCTTTGTTCTCTTCCGACATTCCACATCCAGGAAAAGTTACACACATTTCAGCGAATGGTTATCCTTGAGATTGCATTTACATTCCCTGTGGAATGCTAAGTTTAGCATGTTTCCTCTTTAATAGTCTCAGTCAACATGGTTTCTCTTCCTCATTTCCTCACTCTGTATGTCGGAAAGTTGCTTATGTACTACATTTTTTTTTCTATTAATAAAATTCTCTTTTTGGGGTCCGACCCCCCCCCCCCCCTTATTCTCTCATGTGCATGCACCATGTGCAGGGAAGACAAAGAGTCATTGCAAGGGAGCTAAATCTTTATTCAATTGCACGGGAGCCAAAGAGTCACTGCAAGGGAGCCGAATTTGAAAAGTCAAAAAGCCAAAGAGTCACAGCAAGGGAGCTAAATCTCTATTCGATTCACGCACCCCCCCCCCCCCCCCCCCCCCCCCCCCCCCCCCCCCCCCCCCCCCCCCCCCCCCCCCCCCCCCCCCCCCCCCCCCCCCCACCNCTGTAGGGGAGCTGAATTTCTATTCAATTAAAGCCTTCAACCCCTGGGCTCCCCATTCATCTTTTCGTATTCTCTCATGTCCATGCACCATGTGCAGGGAAGCCAAAGAGTCATTGCAGGGGAGCCTAATCTTTATTTGATTGATACCCCCGACCCCTACTAGGCTTCCCATTTGTTTCTTTGTATTCCCTCACACGTAAGCCCCAACGTGGGTAACCAATGAATATTTATTATTATAAATGATGGGTAATATTGAATAGTTATTATTATTATAAATGATGACGGTTACGATTACAGTAATAATGAATATTTTTTATTATAAACAGTGGGAAATAATGAATATTTATTATTAATAAAAATGGTTATGGTTACGATCATTGTGACGATTTGGGTGATGACGGTTTTGGTGTGGTACAGTATTTATAGATATTGAACTTGGGCATTGTCTTACAAGATTAAGAGGTGCAATATTGGAATTTGTGCATTTTCACAAACATGGATCTTGCTGCTATTCATCCCAATAGAGAAGGCGAAGAACATTCTCTTCAAGATCAGCAACAACAATCATCCACTGCAACAAGTAATACAATTTATGGAGGTCATGGTAGTGGGCATGCGTGTGGGCATGGCCAAAGAAGAGGACGACCACAGATTATAGAAACTAAAATCCAAAATCGATAACTGCAGAGGACAGAAGACAATTTCTAAAACGAGAAGCAAAACAATGTGAACAAGAACAAAAACTAATTCTACAAAATTTAAGAGTATGTAATTTATGCATTTTTTTATATTTCAAAACAAATATTTATCATAGGGAAATCTTCTCATTTTATTTACATACTTACATTGCATATATTTTTTTAGGTTACGTCAACTTCAAATCCCCTCTCATCACTTGGAAATTCATCCAATGCAATGATCCACATTATTGATACTAATAATGTAAATAATCAAGAAGAAATGCAGGTTGATGTTTGCCCATACTCAAGTTGATAAATAGTTTAATTCAATTTTTAGTTTAAATTTTGAAACATTTTTTGCAACACATTACAAATGCATCTGTGCCTGTTAATCAAGTAACATTTGTTCCATAAATCACACACGAAGAAGAACAACAATTGCAAAAAGATTAAGAACAACTACATTATAGTGAGAGTGAGCACTGAAAGAGGCAATGTCGATAAGAAAAAAATTCATTTCATTGAATAAATAAAGCTACAAATGTTGTCAATGCACCAACAATGGAAATGCCTTCTTCAGAACCTATTCAGTCTTTTCCAAGATTGCAAAAGGTAAGTACAGAAATTGTTCAAGCAATACATAATTTTAATACTGCAGTTAGAAGTTTTGCAAATCCACGTTCCTGCAATGTATGCAACGAAATGTTTCTTAGCATATTATTGGATTCAACCAGAAGTAGAGGACCCACATACAATAGGTGCATTAAAGAAAAGAAACATAATATTTTTGACAGTTTTGGTTGTGAAATCAAACAATTTTTTGTTGAAAATAACATGGATCCTAGTATCCAACCACCTATCCTAGGCTATTTAACTAAGGTTGAAGAAATGCTAATTGCAAAAATCAATCCCATTTTACAAGTTACACATGCAGTTGGTGAACAGTTCAAATATAAAGGCCACACAATTAGCTTTGCTCAGGATGTCACATAGATTATTAGAAGACTTCCTCTTAGAATTAAAGACATCCCTTTCTTGATATTGAGAAGAGTAGATCAAATGGGCACCGAGTATAATTTCATTGTCAACAAGAGACAGGTTTATGAAGCTTTGATTTTTAAGAAGGCAAATGATCCATACTATCGAGATCGATATGCATGCATTAGATGATGTTGCTGATACCGGTGATGTTAACATCTTCCATAGCATTCCTTATATTCCATTGTTAGAAAAGGATGGAGAAATGATATTGTAATTTCAAGGTCCTTTGCTTTAAACAGATGATGAAAACATTATCAATCACACATCATCAATTACACAACATGTTCGAATTGGAGGTTGAGAAATAATGGGTCAACAAAATTCATTATTGTGAAAATAAATCAGTTGCACATCATCCGTTTGGTTAATTTTTATGTGTGAATTGTTAATTTTTTATGTGTGTTTTTGTTAATTTTTTATAATGAATTATAACATGTTGAACATTACATTTTGATGATTTTGTGCAATTTTCATAGTTTCACTTCAAGCTAAGCTCTTCTATCATCAGTACTTAGCATGCTTTTCTATACATTTACATTCCCAATGCAAAAACATTCCAAAGTTTGGTTCTGTTCTTTTTTCAATGCTTTCTGGAGTGGCAAGGAATTCTAAAATTGTAATTTTCTGCTACTATCTTGAGTAATCTTCTTTTGCTACACCTTTTTTCAATGTAAAGGAACATTTGTAAGTTCCTGTTCTCTTTATCTTTTTGTATATTTTGTGTAAGTTTTATCATTTCTATGGCTGTGCTTTGAAATTCAGCAATTACCATGGAGTAGATGCCCTTAGTTGTTACAATTGTGACTACTTTTTCATTTGCAATATGCATTTTAATAAAATGCAAAAGCATTAGCATTTTTGCTAACACATGAAAATTATTAGCCAATTTGAGATGTCGGCCTAACTTTGGTCATAATTTTAATAATTTTTCCTACTTATTGGGAGGACTTAAAGAGTTCAAATTTGATAATTTCTTCTTACCTTCTCACATGTAGTGAGGCATTTTCTTTATGTACATATTCTTTAATTGATGGAATTTAATGGATGATATGGTTGTTAACCTAGTAAATTTTAAAAACGAGAACTTCTGCACCTTTGGCAACCTAGACCTCAGGAAGATCTCCGGCAAGATCATGTTGTGATGATCCTAGCCAATGCCGAGGAAAACAGTGACGAGCTCTCCACCGACACAGATTTTTCCATAATCATAAATAACCAATTATTTATAAATCTCCCCTAGCCAAAGAGTCACTGCAAAGGAGCCAATGATTATATTTATCTCGGTTATATATAATGATATATTTATAATCATAAACATAAATGATTATATATAATGATTATAAACACTTCATCGTAAATAAAGTCGATTATTTATAATCATTTCATTATATATATTTTATGGATAATGCTAATCGAGATATAATCATTATGGGTTAGCATTATGAATGAAAAAATAATATCTCTAACATTATGGATTATGAGTAATATTTCATCATATCTTAGGCTTTATTTATTATGAAATGTTTACCGTTCAAATGAATCTTATAATCCATAATATCTCAAATTATAATTATGGATTATTGCTCTAACTATAATAATCTCATAACATTTATTGGATTCCACAATAATTATAATATAATAATTATGAATGAGGTGTTAGCATCATTTATATCTTGTCCATTGTAACAATAATGTCAATATACAAAAGCTCATGATATAATAACAACATTATTTATGCATTTGTAACATGATTTTTTATATCTCCATGAATGAATATGCATTACAAATATATGTTAGAGTGCCAATTTAGTTTGATCTCTTCGTATTCCCTCATGTGCATGTGCCACATGCATGGGAGCTAAAGAAGCAATGAAAGGGAGTTGAATCTCTACTCGATTAATGTCCCCTAATCCCTGAGCTTCCCATTCGTCTCTTTGTATTCCTTCACATACATGCACCACATGCAAGGGAGCTAAAGAGTCACTGCAAGGGAGTCAAATCTCTGTTCAATTGATGCCCCCTAACCCTTGGGCTCCCCATTCATCTCTTCATATTCCCTCACGTGTAGGGCCTGATGTGGGTAATAATGAATATTTATTATTATAAATAGTGGGTAATATTGAATATTTATTATTATTATAAATAATGATGGTTACGATTACAGTAATAATGAATATTTATTATTATTATAAATGGTGACGATTATGGTTACAGTGACGGTTACGATCATGGCACCGGTTAAGATGATGACGGTTACGGTGTGATGTTGTATTTAAAAATATTGAACTTAGGCATCATGTTACAAGATTAAGAGGTGTAATATCGGAATTCATGCATTTTTAGAAACATGGATCCTGCTGCTGTTAGTCCCAATAGAGAAGGTGAAAAACACTCTCTTCAAAATCAGTAACAATAACTATCTATGGCAACAAGTAATGCAATCTTTGTTTATATGTGAAGGTGCAAGGGTAATGCTTACAGTTAACCATTGGCCTAAAGCAAGATTGGTGAATGGAGCACTTGGCATGATTCACAATATTATGTATCTTTAAGGTAAATAGCCACTTGCATTACCATTATACGTTATTGTTGATTTTGACTCCTACATTGGATGTGCCTTTGATAATGGTAATCCCCATCATGTGCTAATTGTACCTGTGGTCTAAGGAGCATCTTGTCAGTCACCATTACAATTGACATGGGCCATGACTATTCATAAATCTTAAGGAATGACACTAGATAAGGCTACTATTAACGTTTGTTGCATTATCTAGAGTCAAGACCATTGATTCTTTAAAGATTCATCCTCCTTTTCATGTGCAAAGATACAAAAACATCTCAGATGTTAAACATCTCCAAAGTAGAATTGCACAAGAAGTTTATTTTGCTCAATTAGAAAATTAGGCATATTGAGTTTACACTTATCATTGTATTTTTCCTTTTGCTCAATCCTATTATACAACTCTGTAATATTTGTTGCAATAATTGTGCAATGTATTCCTTCATCAACATATACGAAATATATAAACTTTTACTTTAACCAATTTATGTTTACTAGTGTATATTATTTGGAATGCAAATAGTGATGATAACTTAAAAAATAAAAATAATAATTAAATTCTACTCATATGCCGCGAAACTGCTACACAAGAGAAGTTACAGGTCTAATGTTTGTTACATTATTTGGAGTCAAGACCATTGATTTTTTAAAGATTCATCCTCCTTTTTATGTGCAAAGATACAAAAAGATTTCAAATGCTAAACATCTCTAAAGTAGAATTGCACAAGCAGTTCATTTTGCTCAGTTGGAAAATTAGGCATATTGAATTCAAACTTATCATTGTATTTTACCTTTTGCTCAATCCTATTATACAGCTCTGTAATGTTTGTTGCAATAATTGTGCAATGTATTCCTTCATCAACATATACGAAATATATAAACTTTTATTTTAACCAATTTATGTTTACCAGTATATATTATTT
>MNCI01034666.1:354129-380759 GCA_015680685.1 Gnetum montanum
GGCCCGACTACTGGACGAGGTAACAAGATAACTAAAAACGGAATCACTNAAAAACACTCCACTAGCTTAGATATATATAAATTGGTTGAGATGATTTAAAAAAAATGATGTTAACGAGGCCCGACTACTGGACGAGGTAACAAGATAACTAAAAACGGAATCACTCATCCCTCCTCTATTTCTCTACCACTTACCCAATTTAGTTTTACCTTCTCAATCAAGTTTGCTCTTTTTTTGTTTGTTCATGGCATTTTTGAGTCTTTACATTACCCAATTATATTATGTCTTCTATAAAAATCATCGATGGTACCCAGCATATAGCTAGTCTTACTAAATTTGTTCCTTTCAATGTAATGTTAACAATTGAAAGAAATCAAGGATATGCAATACCAAGTCAAAGTTCAAGACAACATAAGAGCGGGCTTTTTCCTATAGATGCTCCATGCATGCCTATTCGAAATGTTAATTTTAGTATTCATTCTTATAAGAGTGAAAACAACATACCAGAAATGCTAATTTTTGAGATATGGACAAATGGTGGATTGACTCCTAGAGAAGCTTTTTACAAAGCTTGTTGGAAATTGATTGATTTAATAGTACCTTTATTACACATGGAAGAAAATATGAATGGGGCAAAGGAATTTTTAGCTATACTAACTCGTATGGATAAATTAGGAAAGGCTTTGTTCCAACATTTGTTTATGAATCAATTAGAGTTATCCTCGAAAAACTCTAGCTATTTCTAGTAGACCTTTATACATAGACTCTTGGACTTTCTCAATTACAATGGACAAAATAGCAAAACTTTTGAAGACTTGGACAAAAAATCTATCAAAAAATTAATGGAATTTTTCTCGAATTGTTTTGGAATTAATCTAACCTAAAGACTAAGATTAAATTAATTCAATTTTGGCTTTGGGTCTTTCTTTACATTCCCTTCAAAAAATTGACAACCCATTAGTTTCTTTTCTAGAAACTATAGATAAATACAAATAAGAGAATAAGACTAAAACATTCCAACAATTTCTTGTTGGATATAAGGATTAGAAAAGACATAAGGTTAATGATTCCTTGATAGGTAACGTTGCTCCGATACCTAACCAAAGGGATACTGCAGTACCAATAAGAAAAACTATTGTAGCCACTGGATGACAAAAAGGATTTTGAAATTGATTTACATTCTCTAAAAAAGGTACTATTAATAAAACTACAAGTACTTAGACCATTAAAAGAGTGCCAAAGAATTTATTTGGTACTGTACGAAGTATTTGGAAAATTGGGAAAAAAATACCATTTCGACAATATTTCTAAAGGAGTTGCAAATGGAATTACAAGTTCATCAATTATCGCTGGTTCTAAAACCAATGAAACCCATAGTACACACAATAGTACCTAAAATAACTACTAGAAAGATATATAAAAGGTCATTGGGCCAAGTGCGCTCTCCATACTAACGATGTCCCATACCTTTCGCTAATTTTGCTCTTAATATTGGATCTTTTAAATCAAGTTTTTTGCTTTTTTTTTTTTGTTATTGGGATATGTAGATCGCCCTTAATCTCTTAATCTATCCCCCTAATTAACTAGACATGCCAATTTGAATCATCCTACTTAAACAAGACTAAATCAAAAAAAAATAAGGGTTATTTTTCTTCGTTGATAATCCACCAAACCCTTTGTTTAAAGTAGTAGAGTCAGATAAATTATATCATTTTTTGAATTTGAATTCTAATTAAATGTTCATTATCCAAGTAAGCTTGAATTGAAAAAATCAAATCTCTATAGGTGCTTTTTGGATAATCTTCTACTTTCTAAATTGTATTTCCACTAAATTTTTATCTAGAACAATTTGGCTTGTTACTAATCTTACCTTGACTTTTCATTAGATCTCCTCCTTTAGTTCAGTAGTTACCTTTTTCAAAAAATAATACAAAAGAAATGGATGCATTTTCCAACTATGAAAACAATATGTAATATAGTTCTATTATTTTATTCCTAATGTAACAATATTACCATCCAATCAACCAAATCACACAAAGCCCTTTACTACTATTTTAATTTTAAGTTCAACCATAGAAAAAAATGCTCCTAGTAAAATAGATAGAGAACTAAAACAAAAATTATACCTAGGTTAGATACTTCCTATTTCTAAGAAAGAAGATCTTGGAAGAAATACCCATAACTTTTTTGTAGTAGATTTTCTAATGTATCTGCAAGGGCTAATCGATAGTTCAAGTCACACACTCCCATAATCTACCTTCTCCATTTATGCTTGTCTTTATCAATCTAATTCTTTCTAAGAAAAAAGGAAAACAACTCAAAGTCAAAATTATTGAAACATGCAATATTCATGGCAACAAGAGTTTATTTTTATTATTCCTTCTCTAAGAGAAAAGACTTTAAGAACCCAAAATGCCTTGTTTACAAATCATTAAAAAATGCATAAGCATAAAGACAGTCATTAGAAACAATAATATGAAATTATGTAAAGTGTTAAGGTCAATTGACGTACGCTAAAACTTCCACATAATAGTTCTACCAAGCTAGACCCTAATACAAGAATAGCTTCACGTACACCAAATACAATCTTTATTGCCCAATAACCCACCTAGTCACAAGGCAAAGAATAACCGATTACATCAAAAGAAACAGTCAATACGGCTAAAATGACACCTAAGGAGTAACTCATCTTGGGGAACTGCATTCCCTCAAGCCCTCGTCTAAAGAAACCGTGAAAAGAACAAAAAAAAATGAACGAACAACGGGTCGTTAAGCAACCGAACTACCGAGAACGTGGACGCGTGTGCAGCACTTAAACCTTCCCTTACTAGATTATCCTAACTTCGGAACATATGCCAGCGAAACCAGCCCCATATCTAACTCTCGAAACACATCACCACTTTACTCCAGTACAGCTATACAACACGATCGCTATACTGCCCTAACTTTGCGTGCTGAATTCTTACTGCCCTAACTTTGCGTTCTGAATTCTCCCGTCTTCCCTGATTGTTGAATGGAGCATTATGAGTTGCTGCTGTACTAAGACTATCTGGGTGGGTGGGTACTCAGCCATATGTTTATGATAATAAAAGCTTAATATTCTTTTTTTTACAACGGTTTGTCTTCCGAACTAACAGTCCTACTAAGCCCTCACAGACTCATGCGGCTGACACCCCTGCTTCTCCCTCATCCTTTGCAACCAATTCGTTCGAATCCCCTTCAAACCAAACACCTCCCAAAGTGCATACCATCATGTTAACCTATGTAGTAACTAATTGGATAAAGGCTGGCCACTTTCTTAGGAAAAGATCTGATCCGAGAGTCAGGGGAACTCGGGACTCGTTCCTCGCTAATGCCCTTAATTTATCTTCAAATCGCTGTAAAGCTCTTCTAGATTCAGGTTCTAGTGTTAATCTAATTTCTCATGAGATGTACAAAGCCTATAACCTGTCTCCACTCAAGAAGAGTAACATTCGTCTTGAGTTAGCAGATCAATCCACCACTGTTCCCTTGGGACTTGTCGAAGACATTGTGATCACTGTTTGTGGGTGGTCGTATCCTGCTGACTTCCTGGTGATTCATGTTGAAAATTGTAACGGGGACTTCCCAATCATCATGGGAAGGGCTTGGCTAAGTACCATAGATACGCGGATGGGAATCCGAGATCTTTCCTTGGAAATCTCAAAGGAGAATGCATTTGGAAAAATCGAGAAGAAGAGAGTTCCATGCATCGCGTACAGTGATACAGGGTGCAACTATGTGTAGAAATTATGGTTTATCAAAAGCACATCAATCACAGCATGCAGACAGTGTGTAGATGAATGTGAAATTCAAAGGTGTTTGTACACAGCAGCCACAAAACAGGAGTGCACCCAGTGGCTGACAGCTGATCCTGAAAGCAGCTCAACCCTTTGCATGAAACCAACTGAGAGCTTAACACATGTTTATGTAGAAGGCATGGATGAACTGGAGCAAGTTCATCACCAACTCTCTGATGAAGAACCTGATGATACTTATTGGGGAGAATTGGAAATCCCTGAAAATTGGAAACATGAGCCCTTGGAGTTGAAAACTCTACCAGCCGGCATGGAGTATGCTTTTCTAAAAAATGGCAAGTCGATGATAATCAATGCCAACCTTACTCTTGAACAAAAAGAGAAGTTGTTGATGGTGGTCAACAAATGGCCAACAGCCTTTGCTTGGTCATATCCTGAACTCACTAAGATTGATCCTAGGATATGCCATCATCACATTTATACTGATCCTTCCATCAAGCCAAAGAGGCAACCGTAGTGACGGCTGAACCCCAAATTGAAGTAGATCATCAAAGAGGAAATTGACAGGTTTTTTAAAACCACCTTTAACATAAACACGGAATACATGAAAAATCATCACTAAAACCATCATACTTGCCCACCAGCAATGGATTGATCAAATTACCCAACCGAAGTTGACTTCACCAATTATATACTGAACATCCAGTTGGACGATAGTAAAAAGTTATAACCAAACTAGTAGCTACTTGGACTAAAAATAAGGTTAATGTAATTCCCCTTAAGCAACAAAAAATATTAACATGGGGTGGAATGTATTTACTAGTAATATCATCTGCAATTGCTTGAACCTCAAGGCCCTCTTCAAACCAATAGTATACTTTATCGAGATGCTTTCTAAATAAACAAAAGGTTCTTTGGATAATAACCAATTCTAAATCTTGCCCCTCCAAAAAAAAAGAAAAAGAGATAAGCTCCCCTCTTTTTTGTACTGAAAAGAAAAAGGATAACAAGATTTAATGTTCAAACAACAAATCATAGTCTAGATCTTTATAAAATAAAATAAAAACATATTTGAAAAAACCTCATGCTTTAGAAATTTCCAATTTCACAACTTTTTAACACCCAACAAGGCAAGATGATGATAGACTAGTCTTCTGCGCTATTAATATAAATCAAATTGAACAAGTTGCACACCCATGTTGAAAAATCCTTAAAACGAAAGTTACACAACCAAACTTACCGCAAGAAAAAACTTTATTAAAATTGAATTCCTATTTAGTCCTTTTCTTAGTTTTTCTACACCCAACTAATCGTAATTTTGTTCAATAAAATCAATGAATTATATATCTCCAATAAAAGAGATAAGAAGATGGCAAATAAAGCCATTACAAAACCCATCAAAGGGGTAGTTCTCCACCTAGGAGCTACTCTACCATATTCACTATTAAGTGGTTCTAAATAACTTCCTACACTTGTTATTTTTGGCCTAGGTCTGGAAGTATCATTCCCTATCTACATAGCAATAGAAAAAAATCATTTTATTAATGAAATTCTAACTTTGTCAAGCACCTATATTGATGTATATTAGTAAATAGCAAGAAAAAATATTTTTGTTTAGTAACAATTTAAACTACGAACTTAGTCACCATTTCTATATCTTGTTTACTTGTAACTTTAACTGGTTATGCAATATATACATCTTTTGGGTGGCCCTCCGAATAACTTAAAGATCCATTTGAAGATCATGAAGATTGAGACTTAAGGGGACTTACTAAGTATTCTAATTCTACCTCCATGCAAAAAAGGATAACATAATGAAAAATTCCAGATTTATTTTCTCCCTTTAGGCATAACTCTAGGCAGTTCATGGAAGAAATCAGCAAAAAGAAGGATACCTAAAGTCAAGACTAATAGGAACGTTTAAACCAATGCTTCCATAAATTACAACATTTTTTATATAAAGATAGCTTTCGTGTTATTTAAGTATAAAGTCTATTACCATACAAAGAGCAAAGGAAAAGTCATGAAAAGACAATTTTGGAAAAAAGTAAAGTAAATCGTTCAAAATAGAATCAATCCTTCCAAAAAAAATATCCAAAAGGTATTCGATCATACTACTTGGCGCTTCGTAGTAGGATCTCCTAGTTTCTGGAATGCTCTGAATTCCACTTGGGCATCTAGTTAAGGGTGAATACCAACAAAAATATCTTGAAATAGAGTTCTAGCGCCATGACAAATATGCCCAAAAAAGAAAATAAGAGAAAAAGTAGCATGACCGAAAGTAAACCAACCCTGTGGACTACTACAAAAAACACCATCCAATTTTAGGTAGCATGATCTAATTCAAATATTTCACCCAATTGGGTGCATCTTGCATATTTTTTCACTAGAGTAGAATCGCTAAAGCTTACCCCCGTTAAGTTCTCCACCATAAAATTCAACAACTACACCAACTTGTTCTACACTATACTTGGAAATGTTTCAAAAAAAGTAGGCATACTGTGAAAGATGTCCCGGAATGGTGGTTCTCTTGGGCTCTCCCCATGGTTTGGGGGCCATGGAACACTCTGAGGCGCCCTTGGGTGGCTCTCAAGTGTTACAAACCCCACCCCGGCTTGGTGGTACCAAGCTAGCAACAGGACACCCTCCTGTTGCAACTCTCTTCTAAGTCCTCTTCATTCTCCCTCTTCTCCGTGGAGAACTACATGGCCCTGATTCTACGGTGGTCGTAGATATGTAGGCAACCAAGACTAGATAGTTTCGATGCAGTGCCATGCCACACCTTGTACCAGATCGTGAGGGATCTGGGGGTGAGGTACCTTCCCTTGTAGGTGCATCGTCTCCCCTCCCACCGATGTGGTCTACAAGGTTGTGTGTGTGCTTGTTTGCTTGGTTCTCTTCTACTTACATTCGTGAGATGCTTGCTTGTTTGAGGCGTATTCCCCAGGTCTTCCACCCCAGATCCATTGGATCTTTGTGAATTCCTTGGGGTGCTAGGCAACGTTGTTACACATACACTAGACAAAAAGTTCATTTCCCTCTTTATCTCTGAAAATAGCATGCCCTAACCACCCAACAGCTATTCCATCTTCATTATCCATTGCACCCACCCAAAATAATCCTCCTTTAGCTGCATTGTTACCAATGTAATCATAAAAAGCAAGTTTTTTAGGAATTTGAGACCACAATTCAAATAAACTCAAGTTTTCAGTCAAACTTGCCCTAACTCATTGATCTATTTCTTGTTAAAAATATCCTTGATCCCACTGATAACGGGTGATGAGACGCAATATGCACAAGCCGCGATATCGCATTCCCTGCGATATCGCGTACGCGATATCACGTCGTCCCCTGCGATATCGCGTACGCCATATCGCAGTCCGCCGCCAAATCTATAAATAAGAGGTAGCACTCCCTTCATTTCACATCCTAGGCTAGAAGTAGCGAAGCTCTAGTGGATTGATCACCCCAGAGATAGAATATTTTCCATGTGCCCGCAGTAGGAGTCCCCCAAGTGAACGGTTCTTTATTTGAGCAGCTTTGTACCTCAACGCAAGTTGTGTACGGCAATAAAGACGAGCTTTGTGGATAAACCTTGCAGTACATGGATAGGTTTATTTAATGTTATTTACTATTTTTCTAGTAGCGCGGCATGAGTACGACTTGGTTACGAGCATTGAAGAATGTGTACGGCTAGCCAAAGAATCAATTACTCATCGCGATTAGATTCTCTCACCCTTATCTCCTAGAACGTGGGAAGAGTACGACTTGATTACGAGCATCTACGGATGTGTACGGCTAGTCAAGGAATCGACTGCATGTCACACTTAGGCTAGTTAGGTGCCTCAATACAACCGCTTCAAGCACGTGTGTTACATGTGGTAATCCCAATAACGATTAGCGTTTGGTGGCCAAAGTTGCACAGTTCAAGGTGTGTACGGCAAGTGGGAACGGATGTTGACGCTAGGACTTAGTGCTGTAGTTAGAGCTAGTTTTAGTCTCTCAACCCTTCACCCTTTAGCATAGGAGATAAACTTGAAAAGACCAAAAAAAATCATATACCTCGGACTTACTTAACCATACACCGTGACAACAAAAAGTAAGTCTAGGAAGACAACGATTAATTAACCCCAAGTGTTCCTTGCGGCGTTTAGGCATTTAGTCTGCGGAGTTCGACCAGATCGCGCGTGCTACGCTCGTTTCGTATGGTTGAGTGTAGGGGTACCTCGCCACTCATCAGCAAGTTGACCCAAAAAGTTCAATTGGGATTGTTGCAAACCCGTACCACATAGTTCCAACAAAGATAAAAGCTACAAAAAAAATACAATAGCTATACTGCTAGATAGGACTATCTCAATATTCCCCATTCGTAATCCTCTATACAAATGTTGAGGAGGACGAACACTGAGATGAAACAAACCTACTATTATGCCCAAAAGACCCATTGCAATATGGTGAGATGCAATCCCTCCTAAAACAAAGGCATCAAATTCCTCACCCCCACCCCACCCCACAAGCTAGACTTACAAGTTGTATTCTTCTAGTAAGTCCAAAAGGGTCAAAAATCCATATTCCAAGGCCATACAACCTGTGACATGAAAAGCTTTGAATCCAAAACAAGCTACTCCTGAAAGAAATAGATAAATACCAAAAAAATTTGGTAAATCTAAAGAAGATTCACCCATACGGAGGTTCAAAAACATTTCAAGATCCCAATGTACCCAATACTAACTAGCTAATAAAAAACATAAGCTGAAAAATACAATATGGGCTCTAATCCTATAGGCACATGGAGCATTATTCAATTTAGTGCTCTAGTCCCTCCTAAACTTACTAACCATCGTTGTGAGTATTTTAGTAATTTCCTGATTAGTGACTTCGGCTTGACTATTTGCTTGAGGATGATATGGTGTTGTTAGCTTATGGTTCACCGCGAGTTATTGCATGAGCTTCTTGAATGTAGCACCAATGAAGTGAGTCCCATTATCTAATATAAGCATTTTTGGTACTCGAAATCTATTCACCATGTGTTGGACAATTTTGGCAACTATCTTTGCTATGCAATCTTTTACTAGCAGCTACTTTTGATTGGCTGCCTAACTTAGCAACAACAAGCAGCTTTCCTTTCCCTCCTTTTTATTTATTTATATATTAATGTGTTGTGAGCTTCATGTTGAAGGAACCCACACACATAATGATGATCCATACTATGCTTGATTAGAGGCTTCTATTGACTTATTTCCACATAAATCCAACCAATTTTTGTCTAAGACTATGCAATTTGCTTGGCCTCGATGGCAAGAAAAAAAAAGCAATGCATTGTACACTTTAAATAATTTTGATACATAACTCCAACCAATTTTTGTCTGAGACTATGCAATTTGCTTGGCCTTGATGTCAAGAAAAAAAAATGCAATTTGCTTGGCCTCGATGTCAAGAAAAAAAAAAGCAGTGCATCGTACACTTTAAATAATTTTGATGCATAACTACAACCAATTTTTGTCTAAGACTATGCAATTTGCTTGGCCTCGATGTCAAGGAAAAAAAGCAGTGCATTGTACACTTTAAATAATTTTGATGCATAACTCCAACCAATTTTTGTTTGAGACTATGCAATTTGCTTGGCCTCGATGTCAAGAGAAAAAAAACAATGCATCATACACTTTCAATAATTTTGATGCATAATTTAGTCATCATGCATAGACCGCTTCTGGAATTTAGCAATTTAAAATATTTGTGAGTTTGCAAAACTTGCTTATGAGTTCAAAATAAAGAAACAAAAGAGGAAATATTGCTTATATAGTAGAGAATTGCTTTAGCTAATAAGAGGAGATGTTAGGCTTTACCTTTTAAATGAGTTTATTGGAAAGATGGTAATATCCAGAAAAGAAAATGATACTTAAGATATAAATTTGAAAATGCAGTTGTCAGCTTAGTAGGGACAGATATGGCAGGGAGACCCCATGAATAAGGTACATAATAATTTGGATTGCAGCCAGCAATGTTGACATTTCAAGTAGGAGGCAAATAAAGCTGCCGAAAGTGGAGAGAATATGGTGCCAAACTATAATAGGTAGAGAAGATGAGGTCGAATTTTTCAAGCATCTTGCAACCCTTTTTCAGAAATGTTTTATAGTTTAATCTTATTTAAGTTAGGTTATCTTCCAGAGGTTGCACCATTGAACTCCATAAATAATAACTAATTTAAACTTCTTTTATTTCTTTTGGTCATCTGGGTTATGAAGGAAATTGATACAGGGCTCAAGTAGTCGTATGATTATTTATTCACTCATAAACGTAGCAATACATACATTCTTGTGCTTGCGCTGCTTCTTCTTCTGTTTTTCTTGCACCGTCTCTGTTTGTCTCTATGCATTTGCTTTAGGCCCTGCCCCTGCGTAAGTTGCTATTCTTCATCAATCCATCAATCAATCATGGTCTCTTGTGGTCGGATGCGCAATTTTGTCCATGGATCTTCTTCTTCTTCCAACAATCATAAAGAAGATCTTCACCATTTAAGATCATTGCTCCAAGATTTACCAGAGGATGCAGATGAGCAGCTTATTCACTTCTTTCACTCCAAATTTCCCAGCCCCAACCAAAGCACAAATCAAGTGAAAACTTTCATTGAGCTCCTGAATCTGTGTATTTTATTCAGCTTTATCAGGCCTTCTTCACACACTGTGTTCGATGTTAAGTTTAAGTTTTTGCAACTTTTTAAATATTTGTCTGTGAGAATCCTGCCATTCAGGGTCAGCCTGGCACAAAACCAAGCTTTTTAGAGAGAGCTAAGCCATGGGTGCAAACATTAGGGAACATGGCTATAGACAAGGTAAGCAGGTTTAATGTTTGCAATATTTAAATGCATTCAACATAGGTGGACTACTACTAAAATGTTATAGAATGGAGATTTAATAGATGCCTAGGAATAAAGTTTCCGTTTGAGTTTGATTTTAGTTCTCCGGTATATGTTCTTGTATATAGGTGTTGAATGTTGATAGATCCATGGTTTTGCTTTTTGTTTTCTAGGATATAACCAAGATATCATCACAAGCTCTCAAGATTGTTGGTGCTTCTAACTTAGTTTTATGTGGACTGTTTTTGTGGGAATAGCATTAGAAAGGATTCTTGCAGTGAACCCAAATGAAGAAAAATGTTTAAAACTTTTGAATATCACGAGCACCACTGTTATACGCCTCAAAGATATGAGCAAATATTTTCCACATAACAACAAAGAATGTTTTGAAGAGTGCTTTACAAAAAGTTTTGGAGAACTGTGTTGTCTGTTGTGATTACCTTGAGGGATCCAAGATCTCCAAGTAAGTCTCTCTCCATGGAACTGAAGTGAAGTTTTTTAGAATAAGAAAATAAATTTCAACTGCTTAGATTGTTGTCACTGGTTTGTTAATTCTTGTAATACATAAATAAATAGGATTTGAAATTCAAAGTCAATCAAAGGGCAGATCCATGAAGCACATCAGATGCTAGACACAATTTTGGTTTCTGTTAATTGTGTTGCCATTGTGGAACTTCAATAATCATTGAACTACTATACTGTACCCATTCATCATATCTTAGAAACTGAATCTCCAGGGCAGTAATGATTGCTGTTAAGTTTACTTATATTGAAGAAATGTGCAAATTACTGAGTATAAATAAAAAGCATATGCAAGCTGTAGCAGTAATAATTTCAGGTTTGGGTGGAATGGGAAAAACTACATTGGCTTTTTCTTCAATAGAGAGGCCTGGCCCTTCAATAAATGATTTTTAAGTTTTCAAGAGTAATTTTTGACAACACTAGCAGCATGGAATCAGGGAGGCTATCCTACATTAAGATGCTACAACAGCACTTGGTAAACAACTTGACTGGAATGAAGGAAAAATTTGGAAATATAGCAAATGGAAGATCAAAGTTGAAATAAGTACTGCAAAATACTAGCTCGTTCATATTTATTAACAATGTCAATTTCATTAATGATATTGAAGAGCTCCTCCCGGAGAGTCTTGTTTTGAATCAAGGGACAAATCTCAGAATTTTGATTACATCCAGAGATAGAGATGTCAGGCTCAAGGTTCCAAAGATTTGCAGAGTTGAAAAGTACTCAATATAACCCTTGTGTAGTGAAGATGCGAAGAAATTGTTATATAGGACTGTCATGGATTCCATTGATGGTACAAGTCAGGAGCAATTTCCTTGTGAGGTGCAAATGTTGGAAACAGTTAGGGACTTATGTTGTGGAATTCCTATTCTTCTGCATCTCATAGAAACTCATCTCAGAGATGATAGAAGCTTAAAATGCTACAACCAAATTATTCAAGAATTCAAGAAGGGAGATCTTGGTTCTTATTTATACTGCCACGAGTCCTTCCCTGATATTTTACTGTTTGTTTACAAAAATTGAAAGTTGATTTGCAAAATGCATTTCTAGATATCTACAAGAGCTTGGACCTCGGGGTTTCCTGGAAGATTGTTAGTTTGACCATCGGAGAAAATGCGTTGGAAAGCTTGTTGAAGAAGGGTCTTGTACAGAAGTCAAAGGATCTTATATGGGACAATGAGGAAGAAGTGGTGGTTCATGATATTTTGAAGACAATGATTTTAGANATAGGTCTTGTAATTAACATTTGACTTGGAGCATTTGTGCATTTTAGTAATTAGGTTTTGGAATGAGCATAGCCCCCTATATAATAGATATGACCCATTACAAAATTTACAGATTTCCCATACCATATTTACATTTTTTTTTTGTCATTATGAAATGTGTATCTATGATCTTAGTTTGGCTTTTTTGAGCCATTACCAAGTNGACAGGGCAATAACACTACATACAACTGCCACTACAACCATAAAGAGTGCAAGAAGAGTGTCTTTTATTTTTGCAATGTGATGAGCATCTCTGCAAAAGAAAAATCACTACACATTAAAATAGAATGTATCTGCTTTAAATCATACAATTGAAGATAAACATTCTAAAAATTAAATCAGAAAGAACACTTATAAAGGATTTCTTTTAACCTGAGTACGATAGATCCTGGAAATATAAAGCCAATAGTAACAGCAACCGTTGAACCTAGTACCTGGAATGCATTCCAAAGATTTGGAATAAAAATTGCACCAACAAAAATAAAGCTTACTAAGCCAGCTGTGATTATAAAAAACCGTTTAGGGTCTTCTTTAAGGGGCTCAGCAGATGGAAACACAAGTTCATCAAGATTGAGTCGCAAAGCAAAATGAATGACTGGAAATACTAGCATAAGATGAACAGCATAGCTAATACGGGCAATATCATTGAGAAGAGAGCTGCAAGGTATCCCCAGGTCCCTATCAAAATTGGCTAATACATCAGTCATGGTATCCTCTCCAAATAGAACATAGCCAAAAAAGCTTGTCAAGAGATATATTGTGGTACACAATAAAAGTGTTATCTTAACAACCTGTTTCATTTGATCAGGATTTGCTAGCTCATTTTGTATAGGGTGAACTGCATCAGAATCAAATTAACCAACATAAGCCTTAGAATTTACAAATTGTGGTCAAGGTCAAATGCATGAAAGATACATTCTATGTAAACAAAAATTCAGTATTACCATTATAGTGGCAAATATAAGCTGTGACCATAACTGGGACAATTTGAAAAAGTTTCCAAAAAGATGTCACATCATGGACATTAGGGAGTATTCTTGGCATGTGAACATCACCACGGATTAGCTTGATAAGAGTGATTGTTGCTGTGACAACCAGAAATACAACAGCCAATGCTACTGATACTGCTGAGCTGTATCTCAAAGAATCTGAGAAATAAGGTCATTTGAGCAAAATTAGTGTGTATGTATACACATCTAGTGATATTAAAAAATCATAATAATTTATTAAAAATCAATTGTTGAGCTCAAAAATCTACAATTCTACTCAAGCTAATGTTTTTTCATAATGTCATATAAGATACCTAGCAACTTTTGTAGAAATTGTAGTTACAAGTTAAAATGAAGATTTTGTTAATAATAAAATTTTGGAGTATAAGGAATCAACTAGAACATCAACCACTGCTCTTGAGTTCAACAAATTTGAACACTTTCAAATACTTATCAAGGGCCTAACAACTAAATTTTAAACAATTTTTTAAAAAAAAAATCTAGTTGAAACTTTTGAACTTATAAAGCAAGGTTCCTTTTAGCCAATTTAAAAATTCAATGATTCATTTGGTTTTGCAAAATTCAATAGTTATGTTATATTTTACATGAATTAAATCATGATCCTGATGCAAGTATACAGTGAAACATGACTTTTCTCTTCTTTTTGGAGGTTGTACAAAGTTAGTAGAATCAATCTTATTCTCATGACTATGAGCATGGAAGAATGGATAAACTAAAAGAACTCGCAAATGTATCAAATAAGTAATAAGGACTCCTATGGCAATGTTGCAATATAAAAAACCATAGTCATGATTCACCAATGAAGGATAAAAGAGTAATAATAGTGGAGATTCTTTATAATTTTGCATGGCAATGCATGAGGTAGAATGTTCCATATGTTGATTGCTAGATGATGGATAAAGTTGGTTACGATAAAGGTGAAGAGCAATGTTTGTAGAAACCTAGTTTTGGACATGTGTATTACATTGGGGTAAATGTTTAGAGTTGCCTTTATGCTTTGACAAGTGAATTTTGCCCTATGTACTTCACACCTCATCATCATTATTGACTTTTATCGTATTGCATTGGGTAAATCATTCAGTAACAGCAGTTTTTATGGCCAATTATCTACTTGACAACAACCTGAACATATAGTTTTAACATGTCCTCAGCTAGCTGTACTTCGTACTTCTACGTGTACAATTCATTATTTTGATTAAAAATTTCTTTTACTTCACTGTATTTGTATGGTTCATAGACCAGTGCATGCTAAGCTTTCTCTATTGATTTCAAAATTTTTGTCTCATACATAAGTAAGACAAAAATTGTTCTAAATCCCTTTAATAAATATCAATGCTCATTTGGTCTTTTGTTAAGAGATGGTACGTCTATGAAATAAAGTTACTATGTTTCTTGGATATAGGTTGAAGTAATATACTGTTTCCCTTGAATAGTGTATTTGGGAAGAGTTCCCACTCTCTGCAAGGAAATAATGCCCTAATGCCCTAAAAACATAGACAGTGATGTATTATGCAAGATTAATGATGAATCTAAAAAGGATATGAATCTCTGCCCCTAAAATAATTGATGAAGAAGATACCTTTCAAAACAGATAATACTAGATTAGATATATATTTATGATAGATATCTATATTTTGGCTGTAAGTTTCTTTTCTCTTTACAACAAATCAAATCTTCTTATAATGAGACCACTCTCACTCTCCTTCTTTCTTATATTATGATCAATTTATATTATCTACCATAACCAAGAAGCTTCCTTTGGCATTATGACCAAAAAAAATTATTTACTGTAAGTAGAAATTCTCTTTTGACTTTAAGACCAAAATTATTTACCAAGACCAAGAAAAGCCAGTTGGTAGTTGGCCTCTCACCCAAAAAAGATGATTCAAACAGTAAAACCTGAGTTATGCAACAACAAATTCCCAAAAATAAAAAATTTACTGACCTACGTCTCTAAGTGATACCAATGGAACCAGAACTAGAAGTGTGGTCAGAACCAAAGCACCAGCTCTGCTGGTCCACCAGCACACCCCAAACCATTCTTCCAAAACTCCTCTATGATGAACTCCATTAGATGTTGTTCCAGAAACCACATCAGCTGAAACTCCAAACACAGAGGCATTCAAAACATCAAATAGTTAATAAACAACAATGGGATGATCAGAAAACCTGGGTTTAAAATTAGAAAATAATACCTTTTAATAGTTTTGAATTACCATTACTTACTACAACTCAACTATTTAATCCTTAACAAATCAAATGCAACTTATCATGAATTTATTGAAAAAAACAAGATGCATGCTATATATATATATATGGTTAAAAATAACCAAACCTATTGAACGCAATGATCTTTCCCAGTAATGAAACTCAAACGATATCTGAATCTGAATTTTTATTAAGTTCATATCACCTGTTGGATCTTTTCAACCTGAAAAATGCACCTAGTATGACTATTGAAAAATTTCATGACCCAATGTATAAAATTTATTATTTCAATTTATACTATAAATTACAAGAAATCCAGTGCAAAACCCAATAAACATTAATCCCTATCCTTAATTTCTTTTCCATAACAAACCCAGTGGAATTCTATTCTTGAATACCTAATGTTCTTAGCCCTTAATCGATCATCTAGCCCATAAATCCGAAGTTTTTAATCATACCGATGATGATCATGTAGATGACCAGGATTCCCACCGTTTTCAGAATGATAAAAATTTGCAGGCATACCCTGCCAGGGGGGCCGAAGGCGTCTCCCATGACACCGCTGTAAGATTGCATCTTGGCTCTATCGCTGAACCGGAGAAGAAACTCAATGGAGAAAAACGTCAAAACTGCAACAGCAACGAGAAACAGAAGCCCAAAAGGCAAACCCAGAATTTTCATGGTTGCAGGCAGGCCCATAATTCCTGCACCCACCACTGTTGTTGACAGATTAAGCACACCCGCCGAAACGGAAGATTTTCTGTCGCCATAAACAACCAATTTTGGATCACTGTGGCCGGTTTCTGCATGATTCTCTGCTGTGCTTTCTATGAACGGCAGTGTCTCCGTAGGCGCCATTAATCACTGTAGCTTCGGTTCTGTTGTTCTCTGCGCTGACTGCTCAGGTTCTTGGAAAGGATTTCCTGACCACAGGCTTTCAATCCTGAGTTTCGTTGATTCCCGGTGCAATCTAACTACTGCGCACGTGATGATGTAGCGTTGTGGGACAATGCAAAGTATTGTTTGAAAGTAAATAAAGCAACCCACCAAAACTATTCTGTGGTCACTTCCTTTCTTCCTCGGAGTAAGGAGGCCTGAGATTATGGGGGGGGGGGGGTGTCGGACCCCAAAAAGAGATTTTTATTAATAGAAACAAATTTAAGTACAGAAGCAACTTTCCAACATATAGAGTGAGGAAACTGAAAATGCGCTTCCGTGTATAGATCATGAAACTGAAATAATAATATTATGTATAATTCTAAGTGATATAGGGGGGGTTGTTAAGGTGATGTGCTAGCTGGAGAAGAAAAATTAAATCCAAAACCTAACAGAGCCCAATGTTGCAAGTTGACCCCCCAGTCAACCTGCAACAAGACAAAAGCTTATCGCACCCCCCCGGGACGACAGCTGAAGAAGGAGATCAAGACACCTAATTCAAAGAGAATTCAGTTGGAAAAGGTAATATTATTGAGAAAGCCTAGTTCGCGACATTGAAGTTGGACATTTCCAGCAATAGAGCATTTCATACCGTAGTCAAATTCATTGTAGTTTGTGTTATGATACCAAGCATCTAGACTACATTTCCAAATAAAGAAGATAATCTCAAATAGGAGGATTTTCCAGGCTTTTTGAAGGTGACNAAAGATAATGTTGAGCACCAAAATATAACCAAACTTTATTATTTAACTACTAATTAGTTTGTAGCAATTGGTAAGATATAGAGATAATCAAATAAAATAAGACTTTATTACATCTGAAGACCTCTATAGGATTTATTGAACAAATATTACATTTTCAAGAACTCTCCAAATTGACCAAGCACCAATGGGCACATCAAAAACAAATCATACACAATTTTTGTTGTAACATTATAATGTTGTGTCAAATGGATAGCCATAGCACTAAAAAAATACATGTAACTCATCTTTAATGGCTCTTAATCCGCACTAACCATAAATGCACTCTTCTTGGGGGTGTTGAATCCATCTTCCACTTTCAATTCTAAGATGATGATAACTTAAGCAAAGCTTGTTGATACCATTTCAATACTTAATTGGAATAGAAACTAAGAGATAATGAGCTTTTGCATCTAGTTTATTAGATCTAATGTGGTGTAAATAAAATAGTCTTTGCCTTCTGCATTAGACCACATCTTCGTTAAAACCTTTTGTCTAAATAGTTAGTGAATATGCTTAGGATTTTGTTGCACATCCTTCTAAGAGATATTTCATTTTCTCAACCACTACATTCCCTGAAAATACCAACTACACTCTCATAAATCTTTAAGAACTACTTTGGAGAACTTGTCTTGCCTTGAGATATGCAAGCTATAAGTGTATGTAATGAATTGACACAACGTTTCTACTTCTAAAGGTAATAAAGTACATTCACATAATGATATTGAGTAAGATGTTTACATCTTTAACTTTAACTCATTAATAAGAAAATTTTTTCACTCTTTCAATATCCTTTCAAAACTTAGGAGTAAGTCTAGATACCCAAACAACTTATTCATACAATATAATAGGATAGTATATGATGATATGAAAAATTTATTGTTCTGACCTTCAAAGCCTAAAGTTATAAATCCTTGCACTTGTTTTCAAAGTACATAGAGCCTTGAAACCTCCTACTAATTTTTTTTTTGATGCACTTCCCCCACATGTAATTGTCCATATAAATGAAACCTAAATATTTAAAAGAATCTACTCTTTGCACATTAGTGTCTCTAAAATGGAAGTTGCAAGAGGTATTTCTTGTACCCCATATCATCAATTTAGTTTATCTTCATTCACTTGAAGACCAAATGAATGACAATGATTTTCTAAAATTTACAAGATATTTTGCATACCTTCTACCATAGTGGAGATCAATGCAGCATCATCTACATATAAAAGAAGATTCACTACTTTATATCCAATTTTGATAGCATAACTATCTTTCTAGTTGCATACCTATTCACGCATTTCACCAAGTAAAGAGAGTTGGAGAAACTAGACAACCTTGCTTAACTCTAATTTTGCTCTAGAATTGAAATTTTTCCTTGAACTAATGTCTATAATTTTAATAGTCACTTCCTCATATAATCTTTGAGTTGCTATAATCAAATCCAAAGGAATGCCAACTTTATACAAGCACAACTATAGTATTGGATGGATCATTAAGAATTCACAACTATAGAATAAATAATTTTTATTTGTTGTGAACTTATAGAATAAATAATTTTTATTTGTTGTGAACTTATCTTGTATTAAAATCTCCAAAGATAAATACTAAGTCTTTTGTTGAAAACTCTACAATATCTTTAGCTAAGAGCTAAAAAGGATGATCATGAGGGAGCTCTATAAAATCATACAATACAGCATCTCTAAGAGAAAAATGATATATGGTAAGGAAAGAATAACCATGTTGACATAAGATTTTTAGCCGAACATATTTTTTATAATCATTAATGATGAATCACTTGACTAGCTATATCGAAGAGCATGCATCAATGCAACCCTGTCGATGTAGCCCTATTGACATATGGTTTGATGCATCGACATAGTGTCATGTCCTACCTATATAAATGTACATACCAATCAAATTTATGGCACATTATGTCATTATTGTAGCAAAGTTCTTATAGTTTTCTTCAGTTAAAGTTAGAATATTTTCTAAGTGCCCATAGTAGGACTTCAAGCAATTGTATGGATCCTTATTTGAGCATCATTGTACTTGGACACATTGATGTGATAGTAATAAAGATGAGATTATTGAGACTTGATGAATCATGTTTTACTGTGCTTCGATAACAGGTATCCGATATCAGAGCCTTAATATTGGATACTCGATATTAGACCCCAAGATGCAATGTCAAATATTCAATATCATGGGGTATATGTTGACCTATAAATATAGCGCTTGGGCACATGATTTTTAGTGAGTCTTTGTTATAGTATAGTGAAGCTCTTGTAGTTTGTTTTCTCTAGAGTTAGAACATTTTCTAAGTGCCTGTAGCAAGAGTCTAAGTGTGTATAGATCTTTGTTTGAGCACTAATGTACTTGAGCATAATAGTGTGGTAGAAATAAAGACAAGCCCTTTTGATAATCCTTGCTGCACCAAGAATAGATTAATGTTTCCTTTGATGCATTTTAATTAAGTAATTAATTTCTAGTTATTAATGAACACAAGCACAACCACTTTGAGCATACGTGTAGCACTTAGTAACCCAAAAATGCTTAATGTTTGGTAACCCAACAGTGCTCTATGTGTTCAAGATGTGTCTGGAGAGTGGGAACGGGTACTTGTGTTAGGCTAGCTAGGCAATAGATTAATTAGATATTAATTTCCTCTACCTTTGATTCTTGTTCTAGGTGATTAAACTTATAAAATATAAAATGATAAAAATCATATACCTTGGTTGCACTTAACCATATACTTTTACCTCATGAGTGGAACTAAGAAGACAATGATCATTCTGATTAGATTTCACATCTTAGAACCAGTGTACTTCAGAACTTAAGGTCTATAGAATTCAACCAAATAACACATGAATGCTTGTGATTCATATGGTTTGGTGTAGGGGTACATCGTCGCTCATCATTGGCACCATTGCTGGGGATCTTTTAGTTGTTACATGTGCTATCTAGGACTAGTGAAAATTATTCAAATCATTGGAACAAACCTTAGAGTCATATCAGACTTTAAAATAACTACAACAAATTTAAAGAGCACACTGCACTTTTTATCTTCTAACACAATGTGTCTTCTTCTGATAGGAGTGATTCTTTGCCCAAGTTTGATGGAGTACATCAGCAAGTGCCCCAATAGTACAAAGTGGTATATGCTCATCCTGATGAATATGTATCCAATTTCACCTTCATCCTACACCAGGATGAACAACTGTGGTGGTGTGACATGGAGGGTAACATTGTGTTGCCACTAGATTGATTCATTCCTATGATGCTCTAACAAATACTTATTTGATTGAGTCTCCAAGGACTTCATGCTGGGTATGTTGTGTAGGATAGTGATGCTAAGGGTTATCATCCCACTAAGGCACAATGTCTCAGGGATTGCTAGTTAGAACACCATTATGAATTTACAAAGGGGAAAGGATTTAATGATTCCCCATTCTTGCTATACCATAAAGATGATGGAGAACCCTTCATTGGGTGGATTTTGACTTCAATGAAGGAGGTCAAAACAAGAACCTACAATCCACGATCCATAATCCCAATTCTGGCAAGAATGGATCCAACAACAATGAGGATCCAAAGAGGCAAGTTAGGTAGGGATGCAGACAAGAAACAAGATCATGGTCATGGCCATGACCATCAAAGAGAGGGTAGCAAGCATCATGATGGTGCTAGTCCTCCTTCCTCTTCACCTTTTTCATCATCATCTTCTTCTTCTGGCTCTAATCCTAACTGTAGGGGGCATGACCATGATGGAGGTGATCTACAAGACTGAAATGATCGAAGGGGCCATTGGACAAGTTAAGACTAGAAGCATGATCATTCAAAAGAGATCCACAACCATGAACGAAGGGGTAGCAGAGGGCATCGTAGGCACCAAGTTCATGGCCTCAATGAGCCTTTTTTTGCTACCTGGAGTATGCTCAACATTGCATAGGTAGTAAGAATTCCCACAAGGCACATAAAGGATAGTTAGATCAAGAGGCTAGATATGAACAATATTCCTAGATTCGAAGGGGGATATAACTTAGATTTGTAGAACCATCTCCAAGATTTTCAAGATGCATGTGCCTTGTAGAATATAGAAAATGAGTGGCAAAAGCTTAAGTTGTTCCCAAGGACACTCATTAAATAAGCAGAAAACTAGTACTGGTCCTTAGAATTGGAATCTATCAAACGATGAAGTATAATGCTTGAATTATTCAATGACAAATATCAAATGTACTCTTCAGTGTCCAACTTAAGGAGGTAGATCCAAGACTAAACAAGGGGCACATGAACCCTTCAATGCCACCATTGGCCAATACTATTCCTTATTACATAGATGTCTCAACCATGGTTATTCTCAACTGGACCAACGTTGTACGTTGTAGATGAGCTTCGATTAGAAACGAGGAGAATCGTTGGCATCTATGCCCAAGGGTGATTGTTAGAATTAAGCACCTGTCAGATCCAAAAACTGATTGAGCAGGCAGCTAAAGAAGAAGGAAAATTAAGAAAATGAGAAAGTGTAGAGGAGTACAACTACGATCCTTCCATTTGCAAGAGGGAGGTTCAATTTTGTGATAGTGAGAAAGAATCAACACTTGATGAGGTGTTGAATAGGAAAACCTTACTACTTCAAAGATTTCAATCTAAAATTACAGCCAAGTTTGATCAATTATGGGACTCCATGGATAGTAGATTTCAAGCTATCCTCAATATTGCTGAAGAGTCTAAAGAACAAGGTAGTGATTATGAGCGTAGGAGGTGTAAGGAAGCTAAACATGCCATTCAAAGAGGTAAGAGCAAGATTATTGTAATAGAGGAAGTTGCGGGAAGCAAATTAGATGATGATGATGATGGATGTGACATCTACCATTATGAACATCCTAAGGGATGTTGCCCCATAGTGTCACACTTATAGGAGTTTAGGGTGTATGCTTTGAATCCATGCCTAACACAAAGGCAAACACCTAGAAGATTGTCTTATCCTCAAGGAAATTGTAGGTAGTTCCACCAACAACAACAGTATTATTCAAGTGGAACTCCACCGCAACCATATGAGCAATATCAATAGTGGTAGCAACCATAGTCATGGGTGCTAGCATCACCAAGGTAGCAATACCCTTATAGACAACCTGATCCATATGAGTATTACATTTTGTAACCCTTGTCTCCACATGACTCTTCCAATCATGTTTCCACTTTCCAACCTCACTACTACCCTTCTGATGCTTATCGAACTCATTCTTCACATGTAAGGAGGGATGCCACCTTTTACCCTTATCATCCTCCTATTTCTACACATCTTCCTCCATCCTCCACATAGCTACCACCTACTTCATCTATGCAAGGTGAACTGCCATCTCAACTGCAACAATGCAATGCTATTAGGACCATTAATCTATAATTGGTTCATCAATCGAGTGGTTCAAACACTCAATCAAAGAAAAGACCTTTCTTCTAATCCCATAGTCCACCTAAGCCCTCAAATACATCTATGGTTGGCAACCCTATTTCTCCATCTCCCTCTATATCAAATTCCTTCAAGTCCCCTTCAAACCAAATCCCACCCTGGATCCATACTGTTATGCTTATGCATGTCATATCTAATTGGATCCATGCGGGTAACCTTCCCAAGAAATTATCTGATCTTGGAAGTCCTCTTATTTATCTACAGATTGTTGGGAATGAACCATGCAAAGCTCTTTTTGATTTATGTTCCAATGTAAACTTGATTTCTCATGAAATGTATACTACATGGAATCTACCTCCTCTCAAGAAGAGTAATATTAGACTAAAATTGGTAGACCAGTCCATCACTATTCCACTAGGACTAGTAGAAGACATTATGACCACTATCTGTGGGTGGGCTTATCCTATTGATTTCCTAGTGATCAAGGTGAAGAACTACAAAGGGAACTTTTCAATCATCATGTGAAGGGCATGGCTAAGTATTGTTGATACAAAAATGGACATCTGTGATCTTTCCCTAAAAATATCTAAAGAAAATGCATTTAGAAAGATTGAGAAGAAGCAAGTTTCATGCATCATGTATAGCAATATAGGGTGCAATTGTGTGTAGAAACTCTGGTCTATTAAATGTGCATCCATCTCTACATGCAAGCAGTGTGCACTAGAAGTGGATATTCAAAGGTGTTTGTACGTAGTAAGCACAAAACAAAAGGGCATCTAGTGGCTAACCATTGATCCTGAAAGCCCACACTTTGCATGGAACCTAATGAGAGACTAACATGCACATATGTCGTAAGCATGGATGAACTAGAGCAAGTTCATCACCAACTCTTTGATAATGCAAATGATGATACCTACTAGGGAGAGTTGGAAATTCCTAAAAATTTTAAGCAAGAGTCCCTTCAACTAAAAACTCTACTAGCTGGCATGGAATATGTGTTCTTAAAAAAGGGAAAGCTGGTCATAATCAATGCAAATCTTTCTCTAAGATAGAAAAGGATGCTATTAAAAGTGATTAAAAAATGGTTAGCAACCTTTACTTGGTCATATCCTAGACTCACAAAGATTGATTCTTGGATATGCTAGCATCATATCTACACTGACCTAGCCATGAAGCCAAATAGGTAGCCATAGAGGTGATTGAATCCCAAACTAAAACAAATTATCAAGGAGAAAATCAAACAAATCCTCAAGGTGGGGTTCATCTATCCCATTGCAAATAGTGAGTGGGTTAGCCCATTCATGGTTGTGCCAAAGAAAGATGGCAAGTGGTAGGTCTACATTGATTTTCAGCTATTGAACATGACAACATTCAAGGACCGTTTCCCATTGCCATTCATTGATCAAGTATTAGACATAATATATAGGCATTGCTATTACAATTTTTTGGATGGTTATAGTGGGTATAACCAAATTCAAATTGCACTAGAGGACCAGGCCAAAACAACATTCATGAGTCCTTGGGGGACTTCTGCATATCGCAAGATGCCTTTTGGTTTGTGAAATGCCCCTGATACCTTCCAATGCCTAGTTTTAAGCATTTTTCAATGGTAGATCGGTAGTGGTATGGAAGTCTTCATGGATGACTTCTCCACTTATGGAGCTACATTTGAGCAAGCCTTGGACCACCTTGAACAAGTACTGAAGAGATGTGTTGAAACAAACTTTCAGCTCAATTGGCAAAAGAGCCATCTCATGGTCTAGGAAGGCATTGTATTGGGGCATAGAATATCATAATCAGGAATTGAGGTAGACCCTAAGAAAATAAGGGTCATCCAAGGAATTACCCACCAGCCTAAAACTATCAAAGATGTTTGGTCATTCCTTGGACATGCTAGCTATTACTGGCGATTCATAGATAATTTCTTTAAGATCACAAAATCATTGGTTGAGTTGACAAAGAAAGATGCTTCATTTGTCTGGACCAATGAATGTGAAAAAGCATTCCAATAACTAAAGGAGAAACTTGTAGAAACTCCAATTCTACAAGAACCTAACTAATCTAGATCATTTCATGTTATGATGAATGCATCAAATCATGCCCTGGGAGATGTACTTACATAAATGGATGACAAGAAACATCCATATTACATCCACTACACTAGTCGAAGCATTATGGATGCACAACTAAACTACACCACTACAGAAAAAGAACCGATGGTAGTGGGTTCACTCTATAGAAGTTCAAGCACTCTCTACTTGGATACAAAGCATTTATGCACATAGATCACAACACCATTCACTCCCTAATAAATAAGCCAATAGTGATCCCCCATGTCATATGGTGGCTAGTGATCTTATAGGAATTCGATCTTATAATGGTAGATCAAAAGGGAACCGAGAATGTGGTCACTGACCACTGATCTTGGTTGTGATGGAATAACAAAGAAGAAGAAAGCCCATTATCTGGTTTGTTCCTTGATGAACTCCTCTTTGCTAGGGCTATAATTGAACAATTGCCTAATGAGCCTAAATGGTATGATGACATTCTCACCTATCTTCTCACCCAAGAGATGCCACAAGGGTACCGAAAGAAAAAATAGTTTCTTCATCAAGTAAAATGCTCCATGGAGATCAAGGACCACCTCTACAAGGTGTGCACCAATGGCTTAGTTCGATGGTGTGTCCTTAATGCTAATTAACTACGTGTTCTCTAGGATGCTCATGAGGGTCCTTATGGGGGCCACTATGCTGGGAGATGCATGACCATTAAAATCCTAATGGTAGGGTACTATTGGCCAACAATCTTCAAGGATGCTCACCAATATGTCCACTCTTGTAAATGTTGCCAATGAGATGGTGGAATGACTGCTTGAATAGAGGGACATTAATAATGGATTCAACCATTGAAATCATTTGATCTTTGGGGCATTGATTTCAAAGGTCCCATCATGCCCATGTCAAATGGAAAGGCATACATCATAGTTGTTGTTGACTATTGTACAAAATGGGTAGAAGAAGTAGTTTTCACCAACTGTACATCCTCTACTACTACTCAGTTTGTACAACAAAATGTTGTAAATAGGTTTGGTATGCCATGTGCATTAATTTCTGATAATAAAAGTCACTTTACAAGCACTACTCTTTGGAAGCTTATGCAATGCTTGGGGGTTAAACATAAACTCACAACACCCTACCACCCCCAAGCCAATGGCCAAGATAGGGTTATGAATAAGGAAATCACAAAGATTCTAACGAGAATTGTTAGCAAATATAGGAAATACTAGAGCACAAAACTCAACGATGCCCTCTGGGCCTATCACTCAACATGGAAACTTCCTATAGGCTATTCTTCTTATGAGCTAGTGTATGGAAAATTACCAACACTTTCTATTCAATTCGAGCTCCATATACTTTCAACAGCCTACAATCTCAACCTTGACTTAAGTCTAGCACAAAAAGAAAGATTAATGAATCTCAATTTGCTAGATGAAAATTGATTGGTAGTCTTATCATGTAATGAGTTGCACAAGGCATTCAATAAAAAGTGCCATGACCTTAGAATTAGGAAAGTCAAATATCAACTAGGAGATAAAGTTCTCTATTGTAACCCGACACACATACCTCAATCAACTAAGTTCTAGATGTTGTGGTAAGGATCTTATATCACTTACAAAAATTTCCCTTCTGGGGCCATGATGATCTATAAACTTAAGAGCCCAGACAAGAAATAGTTGGTTAGCATACAACAAGTCAAACCTTTCCACGAGCCTAAGCCAACTACTACAACAAACGCCTCATTGGATGGACAACCATGCTTAATCTTTCAAATCTCCTCCTTTCAACTTAGTTGTGGAGGAGATGGCCTTCCATGCTAACCATATAAGCAGCTCCTCAATTTTTCATATTTTTTTT